>VYZT01036127.1:0-24462 GCA_013400735.1 Pomatostomus ruficeps | reverse complement strand
GAGCGGCCCCGGCCCCCGCCAGGTGGGGCTGCTCGCGTGGTGCACATGGAGCTGCCGCGCACGCAAAACCGCGTGGCTCCCGCCGCCGCCCAGAATGCCTGCTGCCTCTCAGAAGATGCTCCAGACAGAAGAAGGACCCCGCTGGAACTTTTTATTTTTCTGGGCTGTTTCTGTGACTGGTGATAGTCGGCTCGGGATGAGTTCAACCGCTAGAGCACCCGGCACAGGGTGTGGGTGGCTCGTGGAACCCTGCATTGGAGGAGGGGTTTATAGGGGGGAAAGACGCCCAGGGTTTTTGTTTTATTTTGCCTTTTTTCACTCCAGCGGGGAAAGGGACAGAGCTACGGGAATTAACCCTTCCCAAGCTCGGCGTGAGGTCCCCATCCCCAGGTCTACCTCTCCTATCCCTCATCCCAATGATAGGATCAGCTCACAGAGTGCAACTCGCCTAAGGGTGCAGAGGTACTTCTGTCTCTCCGGCTTCCCTGAGACTGATTCTTACCCTTTTCAGCCTGGAACTGATCACTCCAGGCTGAACTCTCCCCTGAACCCTCTTTCCGTCCCCTCTACCCCAGTCCTATCCAGAGAAATCCCCACCCCACTGACCCTGCTTCCAATGTGGGAAGCTGGGACACTGGCGAAGGGGTGCAGGGAACCCACAGCAGTAACCTCAGTGCCCAAGCCTTTCATTCCAGGCTCAGGCCCCTCAGGGCAGGGATGCTGCTGCAGCCACCAGCCAGCCTCCCAAATAAAAACCTCAGGAAACCAAGCAAGAAACGCATGAAACCTCCACATGCTGACACAAATGAAGCTCCCACTCCATCGCACAAGGACAGTTTACCAGAATTGACACCACAGCTAGACTGGGCAAAGAAGGAAGAACTCATCCCAGCAGCTGTCCAGTTCAACATGTGGAAGATTCGAAAACACCGTCAGCTTTCTTTAATAAATAAAAACAGAGGATATGTTGCAGTGTGCTCTGGCCAGTTTCGGTCTATCAAATGGCCAGGCTCTGCTATGTACTCTCCTCCACCCTTGGAATCGCTTCTCCACCCCACGGAGGGCTCTGTATTGTGTAATCCTACACAAAACCTGCCAAATTCAAATCCTACAGTGCTCCCCTATTGGATGCTGTACCCTCCCCCTGCCCCCTCATGTCTGTATTTATGTAACTGTAACCCCTTGTGCCGGTACTTCCCCGGCACAACCCTGGTGCCGAATAAACAATCTGGGAAGGCCCTCCGCTTGTCTCTCCTTCTTCGGTGTGCCTGGACCATCGGTGGGTTGGGTGAAACCTTGCAGGAACTTCGCCAGCCCTCCCGTGCCTTGGAGCAGCCTGGACAGCCCCTGAAACCGCAGACGGACGCTCGATGCCCCTCTGAAATGCACCGCAGCAGAATCATCTAGTGAATAACAAGCCAGAAAAAACAGGTAAAAAAAGAGGAAAAAAGAGATTAAATATTTGACAATATCATTAGAGAGATTATCTGCTGTAATTAAGAGATTTTAAAAGACCAAAAATATACTCTAGGAAGTGAGAAAGTACAAAAACTGTAGGCTTAAAATAATAAGTACTTGAACGAGGGAATATTTGTGTGGGGAAGGTTTGTATATAAGCTGTCAGTTTCTACAAATATTGTTCAATTATACTTTTGAAAGATAAATCATGAAACCTAATTTATTCAGCTATATTAACAGAAATATACAGTCAGTACACTGGTACTTGATAATCTTTACTTGACTCATCTGCCCCCATAAAAACAAAAAGATTAAAACCACACTACAAAATCTTCTCAGTTGAAGTAGATGGCTCATTTATAAAATGTCTCATCCCAGAAATTTTAGATTTTATTACTAAATCTAGAACTGAGAGGAGCATGTTGTTCAAACAATAAAAGCAGTGACTGTTTAATGATGTTTTGAATTCATAAAGGGCAAAAAAGCCTTTTCAAGTGTATTTGAAGAACAGGATAGAATGAATGCATTTGGGAAAGACAGACAGGCATAAGAAATGCATGGCTGTTCCATGTCTTTTTCTCACTGTTGGTTCCATTCACAAAGGAGTGAGCCTTCAGGCGTCCAAATGCTTTGCAGTAATTATTCCCGAATGTTTGGTATTTATGAAAAATGCAATTTACTCTAGGGGATGTTTCACTAGCTTCACTACAAAGGCAAGTCACAACAGTACATTCAAACATTACTATAATTATCAGCCTAACACTGATTCTTGTTTTTAACAGGCTAGTCTTTGCTTAAAAAAAATTTGCTTAAGGCTGAAATTTAGCATCAGAACCAAACTGTGAAATTTTCCCCTCATCGAAGAAAGCTGATCTTATTTGAAAATTCAAGGATAAGCCCAGAGCTGCTTCTTTGAAGATGAACACTAGGTCCAGCCCACACTATCTTTTAATGTCACCACTTCAATATACCAACTCTGATATAATGCCCAATAGTTAAGAGGCAAAGTACTAGTGTAGCTGCTTCAGAAAACACCACAGGGTTTCATCATTAATAATACATGCCTAGACAGTAGGCAATCTTCTCATGGAAAGCCTAAAGCCTGCTTGAGAATTGTATAAGTGGCTGTTGTTGCAAAGTGATGGAGGGAAGGAGACAGACCTATGCTGCAAGCAGCAATTGTGTTAGCTTTGGCAAGGGCCTGCATGCCTCTTGGTGGGTATTCCTTGATTTGCATGAAGGAGCTCCATGGAGATAACTCAAGATCACACAGATCTATAGGGAGTCAGCAGTGTAACACTGTAGTTACATCACAGAATCACAAATATTTTGCTTGACAGCTTTTACTTACAGAAACAAATTTTAGTCTGAAGACTCACATAAAACATTTACTAAGCTATTCCTGTTTATAAACTGTAAATTTTCTTTTACTCAACAGAGAATAAAGCAAGTTGATAAAATTTACTTCTTGCATGACGTAGTTAACATTGAGCACCAGTAACTTTGAAGATTTTTTTCCTTTCTTTTGTAACACTAGGGAAATAAAATAGTGATTTGAAGGGAGGGGTGGCTATTAAGCACTGCAATTACTTCACACAGTAGTTCAGTTTAACAGATGGAAGAAGTTTAGTCTCATATGCCAGCATCTAAAACCTTAGGAGTAAAGGAAAAGTGTTCTTTAGCAGGAATATTTTCTTAATTCAAAGGAAGCTAGTTCACAGAGGTCTCTTTGTGCACTCCTTGTGTTTCTCTTGTGTGGTTTACACCTTTGAATCCAATGTCCTAGAATTTAAAGATCAAATATAACTGGTAGGATATAGATAAAATAATCATCTTTTGAAAACGATTCTGTCAGATCATCTAGATGGTAACTGAGAAGAGTGAAAGGGAATCTTACCACTGGAAGGGAGGGAGTGAAGAGGATGGAACCAGCCTCTTCTCAGTGGTGCCAGGCAACAGGACAAGAGGCCACAGGCAGAAGATGTGACAAAGGCTACTCCTCCCTGAATAAGCCTCCTAACTGGAACTTTGGACTGTTGAGCTACCTAAGGGAACTTGAGATAAGATTAAGGCGACACTGTTGTCCAATTATCTCAGGTCTAGGGACTAAGATGAGGCTGAGAGAGAAGAACGTATCCACAAGAAAACCAAACCCAGCAGCTGTCCTAAAAATCAGCTTTGGCAGGGTTTGGGGTGGGGGAGGCCATAGCTTAGAGGCTCATCTGCTGAGGCCAGGTTTGCACACACTACCCGCCACAATAAAGGGGGGAGGAGGAGGTTTTGGGGGTGAGGTGTAACTTCTGGTCAGAGGGAGTGAACATCCATCCTCCCTTACACAAACTGGCTGAGCTGCAGAAGCCCCACCCCAGGAAGGCCGCATCCACAGGACATCCACACAAGGGGCAGATATGGAGGTGTCATAATCCATCAAAGACCCCCAAAGGCGTCCCAGACTCATTGCTGAGGCCTTGCAGCAGAGCACTGCACGCGATGCAAAGGGATGCAACAGANCAGCAGAGCACTGCACGCGATGCAAAGGGATGCAACAGATCCAGTCTGCTGCAAGAGTCTGTGTAAAACTGCCTCCCCCTGAGCATTCCCAGCTGGCCCAAACATATAATAATCCATTGAACTCTATGTTTTGCAGGACCATCATCACCAAGAAGACCAGAGGAAGAGAACCAAGGGGATGCAGAGTCCCCATGGACTGCAGGGGGACACCCCACCTCACCATGGGCTCACCACGGCCTGCAGAGGAATCGCACCTCCAACACCTGAAGCACTTCCTCCCGTCCTTCTCCACTGACCTTGGTGTCTCCATGTTGTTTTCCCTCACATGTTCTCACATCCTCCTCCTTCTCTACCTAAAAGCAGCTGCGTGGACATGTTGTTTTGATCTTTTCTTAAATATATCATCACAGAGGCGTAACCAACATTTCTAATTGGCCCAGATTTGGCCAGTGGCATGTCCATCATCTTCAGAGCCATCAGAGATTGGCACTGCTGGAAATGGTGAAGAATTTCAGAAGCTTCTCACAGGAGCTATCTTTATGACCCCCTCCCCACTACTAAAACCACAACACAAACCTACCATATGGTCCCTTTTGCTGAGGCTCATTCATCCAAACCTGTCCTTTGGATGTAGGTGCTAACTTTTTATCCACTGGATTAACTGAGAGTTTATGTATTTCCCTCTGCATCTATAATTATCTGAACAGCAATATGATCTAGCATTTTAGACCAGTGTCACAAGAGCCTAAGAAACTCACAAAATGAGTGGTTTTGCTTTGATGTTATGAACCTAATTATAGGCAGGATCATTGTCCTGAAGCCACTGTTGTATTTTAGATCAGTGCCATATGAAGTGTTTTGCTTATTCCCAAATTGACAAAGCAAATGGATGTCTCACAGGGTCAAACAACACCAGTTCTCTGCAGCTTCTGTGAACTCCGAACATGCAAATAATGTCCCTCTTATGTGAGTTTGTAAATGAAAAGTCAGCTTTTTTTGTTCTTCATGTTTGATAAGATATTTTAAAATAGTAAGGCACAGGACCCATGGTAGATGTGAAAGATGATGCCAGCTAGCTCTAGATGTCATATTATATGTCCACATTTCACATAGGCACTTGAGGCGTCCTTCATTCAGTGTAGAGAATTAGACAAACTGAGGAGCAATTCTCATCAGGATTTTGAAGAAATAGATCACAACCTGAAAGCTGTTATTTTTCTCAGTTGACCGCACAGGAAATTGGGCTGAGTAGCTCGGATGCATGCATTATTAACATCTACATCTGGTCAGAGGTAACTCAAAATCAGTAACTTTTGCATAATCTGAGAAGTAGCTAAATCATGCCAGAGGTGCCAAAATTTCCCAGCTGATCTAAGCAGGCCAGTACAAATGCTGCACAGATAGCTGCCCGAGTATAGAGCCAGATAAGTGCAATGGCATCTATCCTTGGCTCAGAAGATTTTAACTGCTTTCATACTGTGCTGAGCCCTTGCCAGTGACTATGAGCTGTTCCAGCTGACTTCATGCCATGCACTCCGTCATATCTGGAGGCCTTATTGGTTTAGATGCTGGACACAGCTTCAGGCCCAAAGTTGCTCCGTGTATTTGGACAGCATAGCATCTTTCATAAAGGGAAAGGGACTGTTTGTGGGGCTGATTCTGACAAAGTTAGCTCAGTGTGGAAACCATAGCACTAATTCTGCTTTCAAAACTCTGTGAGGCTCCAATTAGCATTGGTAACAGAGAGCTGACCGTATTGTGATGATATGAGTGGAAGGAACAAGCTCATGCTGAACTCACTGCTGTCGGGACTCCACTGCATCTGACACATGTGTTGGTTCAGGTGTCTCTTCGTTCCACTGCAGGCTATGCTGTAAACACACTCAGTGGGTATAGAGATGCTAGTAATTCACAAAGCAGTGTGGCAAATGGCTCTCCAAAATCTAGGTGAAAGGCACATAAGATACAATATTTAATTCTCCCTTGAATTTCATGTACTATGAGTTATATTTCTTGTTTGTAGATTGCATAAAATTATTTTTATAGGTTAGTTAATCAAAACAGTATATATGTGTCTGTGTATCATCAGGTTTTTACCAGCCTCTCTGCCTGACATAATTTAAACTTAAAATAATCCTTTACTATATCTTTCTGCTTTTTTTCTCACTTTACAGCTGATATGCTTGGAATGGTAAAGATGTGGATTTTTGCATTTATGTATCTTTCATTTTATTTTAGTTTCTATTAGGGCAAAAAAAGAGATTTTTTTTATTTATCACAAAAAAATAGCAAATACTCCTAGGAGTAATAAAGTGTTAATTAATACTTATAATTAATTATAAGAACTTATAATACTTAATAATTTTGGTAAGTTATCTACTCAGGAAATTGCGATGAAATACTATTCAAAATTCAGAAAGAAAACCCTAAAATTTCTGTGGATGGGTCAAGATTTTTCTGATTTTTAATTTTTTTTTTCCTTTCTTGTTAATTTGTTTGTAAGTTGAAGTATACCTGAGAGATTACAGGAAAATATAAGGAAGACTCTGATTTATTCTTTAAGATCCTACAAAAGATACTTCCTTTAAAATAGTATCAAAGTAAAAATAAAAATAAATAAAACCAATGGGTCCTTTTAAAGAAGAAAAACAAAACAATTATTTTCAGATTGCCTAAATATGATCTTAGGACACGACAGCAAGCCAGGAAAGTTCTTAAATGTTATGCCAGTCTAAACTCAACACTTATTTATCTAACTTCTAGCATAATATCAGAAACATCTAAAAATATATTAACTTATACAGGGAAAAAAGTGGGTACCCTAAAAATCCAAAATTTTGCAGAGGGCAAGCAAACAGGAATGACTTTAGAAAAAATACCCACAAATGGAAATAAATACACAAAACTTTCTAAAAATTAGGATATTTTAGAAACAATGGTACCTTATGACTGAATTCTATGCATTAAGACTAGAACTTCTATTAAAACTATAATAGTTTTATTTTTCTATTTTGTTAGTAGTACACATAATTACTTACACCTTATTAATACTATCTACAGAGCAGTAGATAGATCAGAGTAAGGCATTATGTCTCAGGGGTCTCCATCCCAGCTGATGGATGCAGTTGCTGTTTTCCAGTTTGCACATTCACGTCATTGCCTTTAATGGCACCCAGATACAATACATAAAACAGAACTTGTTGGGGTGGTACGTATAAATAATAAAGGCCTGAGAGCCCCAGAATGTACCACCGAAGAAAAGGAGTTCTGGTGGAGGGCTCCCAAAACTAAAGAGCTCCCCCCAGAAACAGACGTCACAATAGTTTAACCCAAGTTCTGACAAGCCTACCCCCAAGTCCCCTCATTGGGTACCCAGTTGTCAATTAATTTCTATATACTCCCCAAGTTCTAGTAAGTTCTCCGTTGTTCGGTTAGTGATTTGTTCCCCCCTCTTGACTCCTCACTCTCTCCTCCTTATTCCCCAAGTTATTGGCTCTGTAACCCTGGACTCTCCTTAACTCCTCCCCTGTACCGTCACCTGATTGGCTGTTTATTTCCCTTAAAACCCCGTGTCACAAGCTGCTCAGGACTCTGGTCCCTGAGTTCCCATTGTGGTAATAAACTGGAGTACGCTCACACCTGGAGTCCCTCCCTTGTCTTCGGTTTCCTGCGTCTTCAACCTACTCCTAACCCCTGCCAAACGCAGCTTCCCACCGGTGGGGCCATACTTGAGCCCTCCTGGTGCATCCACCCCCTGAAAAGGACGGTCGGGGCACCGGGGTTGTGCTGGCTTTGGGTAGCCTTGCTATCCGGGTAGGCTTTCCCAAGAAGCCAGGAAGCGACAAGGACTCTCATAAGATGCAGGCACAGATGGCCAAACCCTGTTCCTTCTCTCTGACTGTGATTTAAGTTCACAACTGAAATAATACATGACTTCACTCTCCACATTCACAAGCACACCTATGTCCTTACGTCTCTTGAACATTCACCTAACATCCCTGTCTGGCTGTCAGGGCTCTTGCCCTCCAAATGAGTCTCCTCCTGTTCCCTGGCTTTTCCAGCTTGATGTTTACTATCAAGCATGTGCATGAAATCACCCACCAGCTTCACAATCACCTCCACTCCCACATACCCCTTGAATATTAACAGGGGTTTCTCGGCCTGGCTAACATCCATGATCAGACCTTGAGCTCCATATCTACCACTGACTTCACATATGGAGCTTTCTCCTATTCACCAGATAGTCTGACTTGCTACTGAATTTAGCATACACAAACATGGCCACAGGATTAAATTACCCAGGGAAACAATAAAGCTTCCACCTTGAAAATGGAAAAAATAATAAGCCACTTAAAAAAAACCACAAAAACACTCCATATTTAAAGTCAAACCTGATTCAAGGGATTTATATAATATCTGAAAATTATTTACATAGCTGATTTTACAACATATTTTTCCCTCTTTTCATTCATCTCTGCAAATTTGGGCTCTGGTAAGACAAGGAACTTTTGAAATATCAAAACAAAATCTGTTCACACAAGATTTCCAGCGGGGGTTGACAGTTAACAAATGAACCTCAATATAGAAATTTTTAAAGATTTTCATCCTAATTAATGGTGTTATAGTGACTCTGTTGTTTCTGGTGTTGTGTCTCCTCTTTCTAAATTCCATTTCCTTTCATTTTTTTCCTTTGGGACTTTTAATGGAAGCTACTGCTTGCTCTTCTGACTCATCCTCAGTCTTCTAGTTCTGAGAGCTGAAAAGTGTCATTATATTCAGATTCAGAAACTGAAAAAAAATTCTTTCAAATACTGTAATTATATAGTCTGTCAGTGTCCTTTTTCAGACTCATCTTCAGCATTAGAATTATATACAGTTCTGCCCATTGTACATCAGCTGAAATTTTACTGCTTAATTTACTTTCTACTTTTGCAATTCTTTGTTACGTAATAACAATAGAGATATGAATAGACAGGTCAACATTCATAACATTCCTAACACCTCTGCATCTCTTTTTTAACAGCAGTGAAATAGTTTAGGGGAAATTTAACACATTGCATAAAATTCAAATGAGAAGAATTGTCTCACTTCATGTAAAAGTTAAAAAAAACCTATTTTTTTTTCATTCTAGACTGAGAAGAAACCATCAATTTAGAGTATTTTAGGATGAGGCAGCCCCAAAGCAGTATATCCTATACCTCAAGCAGAAAACACTTGCCTATTCTGTGGGTGCCCTGATCCAAATCTGCTTTGCTTAAGTAAGAGAACTTATCCTGAGTTTTTATTCTCCCATATAAACGTCACAAACTCTGTCACCTAGAGTTATTTTTGCACTCTCTGTTCCTATAAATATTTAATTAGTTACACAAAGTGAAACTATTCCAGCAAGGATGATAAATTCACACATGCAGTAGCATTTGAAAGCTTTTGTATATGCCATAAAAGAAAGATTCTGAGCCCATTTTTTCTTTAATTCAAGTGAAAATTGTGACACTTTGCTTACTTAATTATTAAGGGAAGATCTATGCTTTGTCTGGCAGCTAAGATGACTGCATTGGTGACAGTTTCCCTGAAGTTTGCATATTACTGCTTAGAAGTCATAAACTAACATTTGATATTTTATCAGATAGTCCCATTAATGTTTAATGTTTAATTACCATTACCTGTCCATTCTTTGCTCCTGACGTAGTCTCACCTGGCTGCCTGGAATATGATTTAGCAGGCCATATGAGTATGCAGGATCTCCCTAAGTAGCGTAAGAACATATGACGAAACTGTTTCTTTGCTTTTGTCTGGTTTGGATTTACAGATCATGGTATAAATGTAGGAATTGGTGAAAAAAACCTTAGGACACTTAAAGTCATCTTGAAGAACATTCAGTCACCTCTTACAGTCCAACTGCTTCTCTTTATAGCCAGGCCACTCTTGGAAAACAGACTTGTGTGACATTTTCTCTTCATGGGGTGTGTTAAATTCTTCATGCACAAGGAACAGCCACACACTTCTAACCTGAATAATTTTCTTCTTGTAAAGCAAAAAGGGGTAGTGAGGATTCTGCACAGTCTTGTAGTTTTCCTTTCACTTCGCAGATATATAGCAACTTTAAAGGACGGTATTAAATAAATAAATTTATTGTAACTATAAAAAGTTGCATAAGCTACTTCTCTGTATCTTACAACATGAATGTAGGTTAAACCTCTTTAAAAATTGCCCTTTTAATGTGAAATATTTGCTTATCTGGTTTACCTCTATGGCGTGAAATCCCCCTTTTTAGATCATGGACATAATTGCAGTGGACTTCGCTGAATTAATGTGCCTGCCATGGCTTTGTGTATACCCAAAATGAAGAGTTCTAAGCTAGTCAATGTCATATGCCTAGAAACTTTTTTATAGCACCATTAGTGATGCAGTGATCATGATAGATTTCTTAGTACTTTAATATATATAAGGAGATAATGGAGTATTTTGATGTAGTAGATGAGCATCTACCAGACAGGGGATGCATAGTGAAAGGACATATAGTGGTTCTTCCCCTGGTATAATTTTGGAATCTTTTTCACTAAGTCTAATTGTGTGCATATTCTGTAGTGTTTGGGGTGGCTTTAATTTTATTTATTTATTTATTTATTTATTATTCCAGCTACACATAAATAGTCATGTCCACTGTGGCACCTTGAAATGTATAACAGATTTTGAACTGAACATCTCTCCTGAACTACACTGGAAACTAACCAGACCATTTATTCTGTTAGACATGGATCAAAAGATGACAGCTGAAGGTTTAGGGACAGTTTTTTTTCTTCGATCTCTTCTGCTACACAAATTAGAGTAAAATTCTGACTGTCACGGTAGACCATAATTCATAACTATAAAGCTGAAAAAAAGGATTGTGTTCTTTCCACAACCTGCTTTCATGTGTCTAAATATTACAAATTTTAAGCTTGAGTCACTTATAGCACTGAGTAAGCAAGATAAAATATTTAGTGCTGCTAGATGTTGAGCTTCACCTTTTTCTGCCTTCTGTCATTAAAGCCATTTGATTTATTTTTATTTGTGTCCAGTTGCATTAGTATTGAAATATATCTTCACTAAAAAGCAAATATGTCTATTACGTTGACTTCTCTATACCATGTAAAGTAGTTGCATGGAAGTCTTTGAGGAATGAAGAGATAATGACAAGTCATAAACTGTTCCTTGAGATGTAGTTTTTTTCCCAGATTAGGGAGTCTAGGGTTCCACTGGTACATTCCTAACTCGGATGTACATATATTCAGATTACTTATAGAAAGCAGGTGCATTAAGGTAGCTATAAAACATCTGCCACTGTAATTGAGATTCAAACCAGAACTTTTGCTACAGCTACATTAGCACAAAAAACATGGCTATGTCATATATACTGTCAGGCATCTACACTAGGACCTTTTACTCCACATTTTAGGAAAAATACCATTCATAAACATAACAATCTTGAGAAAGAGGTATTTGAACTTGGTATAAGAAAAGAAAAACAGCCAAACCAACAAAAGCAAAACCTAGCATACACTCCCTGTATTTTTCCAAGATTATGTACAGTTTTACGACTAAACGTTTTTTTCTGGTAACAATAGTCTGTGCAGCATATGCCTATATTCAGCAGCAGTTACTATTAACATTAGTTATTAAAATCACACAATTTGGATCTCAGTCCACACACACTGCACTGAAAATTTACTCCATTTATATCCATCCAAATTTTTACAGCTCTGAAAACTCTTTCTAACTGTTACTAATGGGTTTTCAATAATATTTAAATCCTTTCCTGCACAACAAAAGCATAGGCTCTCTCCAAGGTTGCAAAAATCCAAATGGATTGGAAAATTGAATAGGTTAAAATTCATTGTATCTATCCCTCTCAGCTTTCTCTGTCGAGTTATATTTTCTCTATTTTGAAAGGAGGATAATCTGAAATATTGAGGCAACGTATTGAAATCTGCCATACAAGCGGGAAAAAAAAGGAAGATAAGAAAAAACATCTCCTGTCAAGGTTTTCTGCTTTATGACTGAAGGTTTGAGTGTCACATTTTCCAGAACTGACACTTCTTCTATTTAAAGGAGAATTTCTATGGTGCTGAAATAAACAAAACTATAAATGGCCTTTTTGGAACTGAGACATTTGCTACTAGTATTCTCCTGCTCCACAGGCATTATTACTATCAAGAGGACAGTTTCACACATCAACATCTTACAGAAGATGCAATTTTTCTTTGTTTTGTCAAGGTTTGGAAGGAATTTGGTGTGTTTCTGTCACACTCTTCCTAACACTTTGAAATGGCAGTGACTTCAGGAACGTGTCTCACCCTGGATAAATGGGAAGCCACACAGTCCATAAACCAATAAATTTCTGATATCAGGAGAGGAATAGTCATCCTCTAGAAGTGTTATTCCCAGTGAAATGGACACTGAAATAGAAAAGAAAAAATATACATTCGTTAAGCAGTGTTCCTTTTACTCTGTAGGAAAATAAACCACAAGCATTTCTTTCTGAAATGCTTGTTTTGATTTCTAAATACCTTGTAGTAGAAGTTCCCAATCCGTATGTTTGCAACACATTTACTGTAGACATTTCTAAACTAAACATGGTGGAAATTTAAAAAAAAAAAACACCAAAACTCTACACTAGACACTATCTTCAACATTCTGAGACTTCTATCTGTTTTATTCAAGTCATTCCTTAAACTAGACAAATTTTCAGGGCATCTAGAATTTGGTAATTATCAGAAAGGGAAAGTCCTAAGACAAAGAACCTAAAGTGTGAGCAATTTCCTTACAATTAGATTGAGCTAAAGCATTTCTCTGCAGCATTATTCTTTTGAACTGAAAATTGCTTTTATGACTCATTCTGCTCAAGGCAAATATCAAACATTGCAGAAATGTCTCACCCTAGTCTTTTAACCAATAAATATAAGTCAAAAGCCCATTTGAGAAATTTACAAGTTGATGAATGAATAGGTTATAGCAGAAGAAGTAGAGAAGACAGTAGAATTGTCAGACTGAGAACCAGGAATAGAAATGACAATTGAGTAATAAATTGCCTTTGACCATGGTAATTGAGTAATACATTGCTTATGACCAAGATCTACAGGTCAAGATCACTCCTGACCCTCAGTGGAGATGTAGCCCTGAGAGTTACCTGAGGGTAAAAGGGTAGGCCAGTACGGGTGACACAGTTGTGGGTATTTGCTACAGATGGCCTGATCAAGAGGATGAAAAGGGTGAGACATCCTACAGGCAGCTCAAAGCAGCCTCAAAGCCAGAGGCACTGGCTCGCTCTTGTGGGTGAATTTAACTATCCTGACATCTACTAGAGAAGCAACAGAGCAAAGCACAAAGAATTCAGGAGGTTCCTGGAAAGCATTGATGACAACTTCATGTCAGAGGAAGGAGGAACCCACAAGGAATGGTGTGCTGCCTGACCTTATACCAACAAAAGAGGAAGGTCTTGTTGGAAACGTGAAGGTTGGGGGCAACTGTAGGGGTACAGCAGCCTTGACTGTAGTGCCCATGTAATTGTGGAGTTCAGTATCTGGTAAGAAGGAAGCAGGAAACAAGTAAGTTAGCAACCATGTGTGGTGGTTCCATCCAGGCTGGATGACAGGTACCCACAAAAGCCATTCTCTCACTTCCTTCACAACTGGACAGGGGTAGAAAATATGATGAAAGGCTCATGAGTTAAACAAAGGGAGAGATCATTCAGTACTGTCACAGGCAAAACAGACATGACTTGGGGAAATTAATTGAATTTATTACTAATCAAAATCAGAGCAGGATAACGAGAAATAAAAAAAAAAATCTTAAAAACACCATCTGCCCACCCCTCCATTTTTCCTGGGCTCTATCTTCTCTCCTGCCAGGGGTACAGGGAGACAGGGAATCGGGCCTATGGTCAGTTCATCACAGCAGATTATGTTGTTTCTGTCACTGCTTTCTCCTCAAGGAGTCCTTCCCCTGCCCCAGTGTGGGGTCCCTAGCATGAGAGAAAGTCCTTCCTGAACATCTCCAGCATAAACCCTTCCCACAGGCTACAGTCCTTCATTAACTTCCCCAGTGTGAGTCCCTTCCATGAGGTGCAGTCCTGCAGGAACAGCATGCTCCACTGTTGGTCCAGCATTGCCAGCAAGTCAAGGGAGCTGACCTGCACCTCTGCTTAGCCCCGGTGAGACCACACCTGGAGCCCTGTGTTCCGTTTTGGGCTCCTCAGTACAAGAGAGACAAGGAGCTCCTGGAGCAGATCCAGCAGAGGGCAACAAAGATGATTAAGGAACAAGCATTTCTTTTACAAGGGTCTGTTCAGTCTTGAGAAGAGATGACCGAGAAGGAACCTCACCAGTGTCTATAGGTAGGGTTGGTGGGTGCCCAGAGGATGGAGCCAGGCTGTGCTCAGTGGTGCCAAGCAATAGGACAAGAGGCAATGGGCAGAAACTGATGCTCAGGAAGTTCCACCTAAATATGAGGATGAACCTCTTTACTGTGCTGGTGGCTGAGCAGTGGAACAGACTGTCCAGAGAGGCTGTGGAGTCTCCCTCACTGGAGAATTCAAGAACTGTCTGGACACAATTTTGTGCCACGTGGTCAAGGATCACCCTGCCTGGGCAGGGGGATTGGACCAGATGATCCACTGCGGTCCTTTCCAATCTGACCCATTCTGTGATCCTGTGAAAGTTGTATCCATGTCAGTGCCCTCAGGCTGAATCTTGTAAACTTTGCTCATTACAGTATGACGGCAATATGTTTGCTTAATTGGCATTTTGGATATTTTGTCCTATTTTTTCAGTATTTTTAAAGCAAACATTTCATTATTACAAGAGTGTTTGTGCTTTTTTGGTTTCTATTTCAGTTCAAAATATAACATTTTACTATTCATAGTTAATGCTTCTACTTCAGAGGACATTTCTTTTAAATGGGAGATTTCTTTTTTATTTTTTTCCTAATTATTATAATTATCAATACATGTATAAGACAGTACTTTTCATCATTATTGAAGTTAGCCAACACATCTATTTTCAGTTATTTTTAATTTTGCTAATCTTTCTTCTTTGTACTGAAATTTTTCATGTCATGTATTTGCCTTAGGCTGGAATATTATTTTGAAACATTTATACCAAGAGGAATCAGAGAAAGAAGGGAAAACATACTGTTTCAAAAGACTCTTCTAACCGTTTCATTGAGACTCTCTCAGCCAAGAAACTAATGTAAAGAAGACGAGGGGAGGAAAAGCTCCATTCAAAAGGAGTAGTTGGGACAGCAACATTAGGACTGGGTCAACATTGCTGGGAGACTTGGGAGTTCCTGACTTTGAAATATGATTTTGCATAATTCAAAGTCAGAAACTCCCCTGCATATAGGGTTTGTTTGCTTGCTTGCTTGCTTTGTTTGTTCTTTTTGTTTGATTGTTTCCTTTTTAATGAGTTTTCTGAAAATGTATTAAGACTTGTAATTACAGGAGTATGAAATTGTTTGAGAGAATAGATTGGTTATTTTAAGTAATTAAAATATTTTGCTTTGTCAGCAGGACACATGAGCAAGGAAAAAGATTAATATTTTGTATACCTAAATCAATAAATATCCTTAACCCAGAAGAGCCAAACATGGGATGTCAATGATTGTCATAGGCAGTGACTTGAAGTTGGTTTATATGGCAGATTGATGTAACTAAACATATTATATGTTACTGTGTTAATGTTATCACAGTAAGTGTTAGCATGCTGGAATTTATTGCTCCTTAAAACATCTCTGAAGCGACTCTGACAATATTTAAATTCAGTAAAGGTGAAAGCAACAGTGAATTAGACTTCTAATTTACCAAAGTACTGTTCCAGGATAATGTTCCATGGAACATGTACATATGCTATATTTCAGAAGCAGTGAAATGTATTTATATTAATTACCAGAGGACAGCAAGCTTAAAGAACACAGAAGAATTCTTATCTAATAAAATAAAGTGGTTAATGTGATTTCATTAAAAACATAGTACCAAGCACACTATCAAAGTTGACTAGTAGAGACTGGATTTTAGCAAATGAAGGTATATTGTCTCCTCAACTTAGCTTTGAGATTCAAAGAGATTTTCACTGCTTGTATAATGCCTTAATATAGAAAACTGATTATATTACAGCATTTAAGTTTCTCATATGAGAAACTGGAACTAAACACAAAAAACCCCACATCTCATTCTCATTCTTATCAGATTTAGTATTAAAGTTACAATCTTCCATATTTTTATTAAGTTAATTTGTACAGCTGAAAACAGTCTCTATTCTTTGGTATCAGAGCTACATGTGCTTTGAAATTAATGAACCAGTGTAAAACTCAGACTTTGCAAAGTTAATTAAAAGTTGTCCTACTCTGTGTTTTCCTGTAGTTTTATATTATGCAAATTGGAGGTGATTATGTGAAGTTGACAGAAAACCCAAAAGTTACAAACCCAGGTCACAGCTATGAAACAGAAATTAGAATAACTGATGATCAGAGGAAATGACCCTACCTTGTCTTTCTCAGCAACTGAAGAAACTTTTCTTCCTTCTAAGTCGGCTTTTGGAGAGCTTCTGCTTTTATTTCCTCAGTAAGATTATTTGAGACATAAGCTCCTTTAGAGCTAAAAAGGAAAAAAATCAGGGTTAAGATTTCCTCAGAAAGATGGGGAAAAATGGAAAAAAATAAAAAAAAAGAAAAAGAGTAAACTTTATGGTGCTTTAAACTCTCAATTGGATTCCGACTGACTGAAGTGAGGTTCTTTAATATACTTTGTTCTCTGTACAGATGATTCATTACATAATCACATTCCATTTGGAAAAAGATATTTTAACTGTAATTATTCTGTCATTTTACATTACCACTAACTTCACAGACAAAAGACCCATAGGGAGAAAAAAAATACACCACAGGTCTCAAGGCTTAACAGTTCAGGGAGAAGACCTTTCATTCCACTAGAAATGTTTCTTCTTTTACTGGGAAATAACTGACCAGTGCATTTCTCTTAAATTTCACAATTCGATGAAGAGACATTTACCTCATCATGTGCAGGTTGGATCGCTTCCTATAGTATTTTTAATGTGATTTTGAGAGACTGTTTCTCACATTTTAACCATTCTATGTAATGCACTGCCATTATGTATATGTGTAACATGCATAGACGTAGCTATAAATCAGTGCAGTTGGTGACATGTTAAATAAACTATTATTATAATGTTATATACTATTTAATTATTATATTATTAAAGTATTATTATAAATGCTTCCTGAATTTTTTTCATATCTGTAAATTTGATGTCTGAGCAGACTAAAAAAAGTGGAGAAGAGCTGACATCCTTTAAGCTAATAAACCATTCAGAGCAAATGATACTGTTTTGGCTACATCTGTCATCACTAAATATTACATTTAAATACTATGCATTTATGTGAAAAGTGCTATAGAGACCAAGATGTGTTGATGAACCTTTTTCCCACTTTGTGCCAGTATTTCTCTCCCCACTTGCTCTTTTATCAGCCTTATTTCCTTCTACTCCCTACAAACTCTTAAGTAATATCCTTATCTTTTAGCTGTTGCTTTGAACGTTTCCTGTAACCAGCCACTGTTTGCCAGACAGTGTGAGTAGCAAAAGTTCCAGAAAATAGCAGATATCTCAAGCCTTACTTGCACACCATTAGCAATCGTGAACCCTGCCACAGATTCACCATCCCTGTTGTATGATCAGTTCTAGAAAATTTCTGCCACTGCAGGCCTAAAATCTTCAAGGCCTTTCCTTCTGTTTTACAGACACATAATCCTTTTCCTTCATCAGCATGGAACAAATGATTACCCCTGATGTGCTACTTCTCATTCCCAGGCCAGCTCAGGGGATGAGAAATTATTTCAGTCTTCACAGTATGCTGCAGCTGGATGTAGAGAGTAGTGGGTCTGGTGAAGTGCTGTGCTTCTGTGTGGCAAAGACTAATCTTCTTCTGGAAGTCTGCCTTCCTAAAAGCATATTTAAACAGTTTTATGAGCAAGGTTCATGCACTTAAACCATGGATAGGCAGGAATGAGCTTGGTGAAAACATAGTATGCAAACTGTATATTCTACATTGGTTATAGCTCTCATACACATATCCTGGAATTATTTCTTACTCTTGGGACTGCCTTTTTCAAACTCAGAGTGTCTACCTCCATCACCTATTTCCACAGGTTTTTTGGGGGGGTTGGGTACTGTATTATTCAGTTCACTGCATGCCAGAGCTCTCTGACATCCCACAAGGGGCCTCTGTAGCAGGAAAGCCCAGCTTTCTGTTTCACATAGGTAAAATAATTTCCCAGTGCAAGCCAGGGTGCACTCATCAGACTTGTTCTAAAAGTGAAATCCCTTTCTTCTTGTCTGGTTTCTCCACTCATACTAGAAAGTGTCATCACCTGAATGCAGCAAGGGACTGGAATCCTATTATTTGTTATTAATTATTGAAGCATAGGCTAGAAGAAATACTGTCTCACTATCTGTCCTTTTCCCACTGGAGTTTCCTGTCTGAGCTGTGTTACGTGCCATAGGCCTGACACAGTTCCTCTGGCTGCTCAGCCACAGGAGAGACAGAGAGAGACACAGAGATCTGCAGAGGTGGGGAAGCAGATCTGCCACACAGCCTACTTGTGCAGTTACTGTGGATTTGCCATGAGTGGATCTGTGTACCAAACTGTGCAGGGAGTCACCTAAAAGAACCAATCAGTGCATATTTCGTAGACACATCACAGAAGTCTCTGTTGCAGTCAGTCCTTAGGCATGGTTTGGAGCTAATTTTATTTTCTATTCTATGAACCCAAAAAATGGGGTTTTTTTCCCAGCTGGGGTTGGAGGAGCATTTGGAAATGATCTCCCAAATGCCTGGCAGCTCTGCAGCTTTTGTCTGTGAGCAAATGTATTATTGTATGATCTTTCTATTTAAAAAACTGATTTATTCTGTTGCTGTTACTCCCATAAGGATTGTACAGACATCCTCTTTCACAGGTCATCTTATTTCTTAATGAAAACACAGGATTTCTATGTCCCTAAAGATTTCCTATAGTTGAGGCTTTTATTCAGTGTACCAGTTTGTGTTTTGACATTGGGCTTGATATTCCCTGTGCACAAAAAAGATTTTCTTATACAGCCCTCTGTACAAAACACTTAAGTGATTTTGTTGTTGCTGTTCTGAATTTCATGCAGGGAAATATTTTTCATTGAAAAAGACATCACAGCAAGACCCAATTGATACTCTTATGCCAAAAGACATTTGATTTTCTGTGACCAGTTATGGAAGCAATAAAATTTAAGACAAAGAGCTGTAAAAGTTTGGGGAAACTCACACGGCAGCAAGATTTTTTAAAGCAGAAAAATAAAGTGGTAAATATTTGACTAGTACATGATGATGGGGCTTAAATAAAGTCAAAAGGGAAAAAAAAGTCTTTATATAAGGTAATGCATTTGGAGTCTATGGAGATGCAAAGAACAGATTCAGACGTGAAATAAGAGGGATTGTATGACTATCACATCAGAAAAAATCAGGTTTTAATTCAACATTGATATCTACCTAATTATAAGGAAACTCTTATATGATAAAGAACTTATTTGCCATGTCCAAGTGCTAACAAGAAAAAAAGAAAGAAATGGTGTATTAGGAAACTAGGAGACTATGCTGCAGAGCAGCTTAGACTAGTGTATGAAAGTCCTGCAGTGCCCCTCCCATTGCAGAAATCATTTGCTAAATGAAAACTTGCCCAAATTTTGGCCTCACAAATGTCTTGTGTCTTTTAAGGAGAAGCAAAGGCCAATTTTACAGAAATTTTTCATAGGTTTAAACTTAAAACTAAGCAGTCTTATTAGGCTTTTTGACTTAATCTGATCTTAGATCTGTTTTTGTACTGTTCTGCACTTCACACAGATATTTCTTCTTGTTACTGACATACCTCACTTCTCATGGGTATAGATGATGTGCATTTATATGCTTTCAAGGACATATTTTACTATTTTCACTTTTCTAAAATCCCCTGGAAATGCTGCATCCTCACATACTCAATTGGACTAAAAAACATAGTCTCTGTCTAATTTCTCTTTCTAGGCCCCAGAGACTTTTATCACTGAATTTAGCTACACACTGACTCTGAACCTGAGTTTCCTCACCTGTCTTCACTGTATATTAATCTATTTCTGGATGTAATGTGAGAAACAGTGAATGAAACACTGTAGTATACAGACTTCTTCACCACAAGATATGATATCAAACTGATAAGAAACTGACTTGTCTTTTTACTTAACAGAATTCATTTATTACTTGAATTCCCTCTTTAACTGAGACCAGTATGGACAAAATGAAATAAAATTGGAACTTATAACCAGAGCATATTTTAGTGTTCTTGTTTGGTTTGGTTTTTCATTTCCCCAGCACAAAAATCACATTTAATTGAAACCTAGTTAATGACATTATGATTTTTTATGGTAGTGGAAAAAAAAAATCATCTTCTTTGTACTACCCACCTCCAAATTTATCATAATAAAGAACTATCATAGTCTGCTAACCTTTATTCTTTACTTTTTTACAGTACACTGATCAATAATGGACTGTATTCAACCAGCTTTATGAGGTACTCTTCTCCACCTGAAGATTCCACTAATCATAAAAACATAACTTTTTTTTCATATTGCTTATTTCATCTGAATTATTGTTATTATCACAAGTTCATATATGGGAAAAATAAATAAATACATGCATACAAACGCAAGAAAGAGAGAAAGAGAGAGAGAAAGAAAGGGAAGGGAATGTGCGGAAAGGTGTGGGAAGGTGCGGGAAGGGAAGGTGAGGGCAGGGGAGGGGACGGGATAGGAGNAGGAAGGAAGGAAGGAAGGAAGGAAGGAAGGAAGGAAGGAAGGAAGGAAGGAAGGAATTCAATAAACTTATGATTTACCTTCATAACTAAATACTTGACTGACAACTACATTTAAATAAGAAGAAAAAGACAATCAATGTCAGCACCAGTAAGTATTAGGAGTAAAATCTCAGTATTTTCCCCAATTTTTAAATGTGCTGGCACTGGCCACATCAGGTTTTGAACAAAATCACTTGATATCACTTATATGCAAAATTGGCTGGGAGTAAGGTGATCATTAGCTGACTGCGGCATTGTGTCTGCACTCCCATATGAAAGAGGGAGAGAAGTATCAAAGACCACATTGTACAGTTTCCAACCCTTATTTAAGAACATGTCAGGTTCAAACACTAAGAGGCATACTGTCTCTAGAGAACAAAAGCAGAATAACCAACTTTCCTATGAACTCCTCTTTTTTCCACATTGATTATGCAAGGGACTCAGAATTCTAAATTTAATTCTGGTTTTAAACATAATATTTCTGAGTTAATAACAATGTTCTCATTACTTGTACAGGAGTAAATTATTATACTAGAGGTGTAATATGCAAGACTTCATTAAGAACAGCTATGCATAGCTGCAAGTGGATATACATTTCTTTCGTTTTTTTCCTGGTTTCATCAACTAAAGCAGAATTGGCTTTAAACTGATACACCCTCACCTGCAACAATAGCTTCGGTGTTAGTGATTGAAATAAGCATCTACAAAAGAGAACACATTCAAATCCCATGATAAAAACAGCAGTTAACGTCTCTCTATGCTGATAAAATCAGGCAAATAGGCTGCAAAAAGTCCTCAGAACTCATAAACTGATTGGAGCTTGTCCCACAAAGTCACTTTACAAGTTTGATTGTGTTCACTAGGGCTTGCATAAAAACAAATTTAGAAACTGCACTAGAAACTGGTGGAAAATTAAAACTTAGGGTCACCATGGGAGCTTTAAGAACTGCTGAAATGAATGGAAACATTAGTTTTAGAGTTCCATGTCCCCATCTCTTTTTGAACCTTTGTATACAGGGTGAGAGTGTCTTGTGAGGTGTATCTTCAAGGACAGCTGGAAGGCCACATGAAGGGGTGAGATGTATGACAGGTTGGGAGGGAGAATTAATCGAAAACAGAACTGAACACGTTATACAGTGGTCTGAGAAAACCTCTTTTAAAGTAAGTTGGGTAGCAAAAAAGCTATATTCTACATTGTACCCTGAAAATATGAACAATCTTGCTCCTTTTAACATGTTCTCATTTGAGCAGCACTCCACAGAGTCACAAAAGGAAAGCATCAAATCAAGAAAGATCCTGAATTGTTATTGATTGGAATGTTCTGATTGAATAGAAGGTTTGTGTCTCTATAGAAAAAGAGAAATATGAGCAACCTTTGCCCTTTTCCAGAGAACTTGGTCAGATTGAGCATCTGGGCATTCAGGAAAGCACAGTAAAATAAGTATTGGGACAAAAAAAATCCCCAAACTTATGGCCTTCTAAAAGAAGGCAGTCTTTCTAAATCCAAGGAAGAACTAAAACATCTTGTCAGAACAGGCTGGAAAGGGAAAAATTGAATTCTGCTGGACGAAGTTCTTCTTTCTACCTTTTATCGTCTGGCAGTAGTATAACAGAAGAGGCATATCTCATAAGCCACAAACTTTGTGAAGTTCTGTGTGCTTATATAAAAATTGGCAAAGAGGAGATTCCTACAGTCTTGAATTTATACCATCAGAACCTGAAGGTGAAGCCTGTAACACTGAATGTAAGAGTTTTCATCTCTCATCAGCTTAACCTCCTGTTCTGGAGACCAATGTTGCAGCCTGGAAATGGTTTTCCATGTACATGCTGCAACCTGAGTGTTCCTAAGGTATCCAGAGGCATCTGATAGGTTATAAACAAGGCAGAGAATATTTGTCACCTTCTAGAGGGTCAGCTGGAGGCTGGGAGAGGTAACCCAGAGGTTTCAAACTTTGCATTTCATATTTGCAGGCACTGAATCACTCTTATTTTCATTAGATGCCCTGTTACATGAAACACGTGGTTGATGTGTGAGTTTCTATATTGTAGTTACATTAAGTTCGATGCCTGTACTTAGACTTGAATCTCACCCCATATGTTATATATATATATATATATAAGCTATAAATTAGAAGAGCAGTCTATCCAAACCCAGGTACCGTTCTCAGCGTAAAAGCGATGTTTTCTGCTTGTGTATGAACTCCAGTGGACATAACACTACTTTAGTTAGCCATAATGGGTAGCCCTAATTACAGTGTCCTAATTACTGGTGCAGTTCCGGGTATAGAAAATGTGTGTGTGGAGTAAGGCATATTAGAGGGAGTGAGACTGCTCAATGCAATTTTTCTTTAATATTGGGTTGATAATAGAAAAAACAAGACCTTTAATGGTGATTCAGTTTAGGTGCTTTAAGTTAACTGCAAGATATCCTAAAACTTGCCATGTAACATTAGCTGTTGGGCAGACCTAGTGTTGTCTAAATGTTGGTTCAAATGGTTGGCAGAAGATTGCTATCCTTTTTCAGGTAACTTAGTGGTCTGTCAGTAGAAAGAATAAATAATATGCAACAGGAGAGTTAGACATACGAAAATATTATGATACCAGGGAAATTAGGCATTTATCGTATAAATGAAGAGATTTATAAAAATAATGCTAGGCAAAACTAAGGGGTTTCCCCATAGTTCTACTAATCAAACAAAAGTCTCACACGATATACCTTTACTATTCAAGGATAAGTTCCCCAAAGGCCACTATAAAACTTGATTTCCATTAGTGATCATGATACACTAATCTAAATGCCAGTATGTGAGGAAAAGGTGGAATTCAGATGTCTAAACACAGGCATCAACTACAATTTTAAATGCCTGCTCTGTGGTATCTGATAGTACCTCAGCCCGTTCCTCCAAAAAAGACTTAGGAGCATAGACAGCATTTCAGCTGATAAGAAATACTCATCAGGTATTACTTATTACTTATATCAGTATTTACACCTAAAATACTATTTGAGATTTCTTTTTGTGTCTAAGACATCATCTTCAGCAGAGATACAGCACAGGTTCAACACAGTTGCCATGGTTTTCTGAAGCAGCCTCCGGAACCTGAGTAAGGTAAAATACATATCTCAAATGTTCATGAATAGGCAAAGTATCCCATCTATCATAGTTGTCAGCCTACTCACTCTAAGCTCCCATGAAAGCCTTCACTAACTCTTCAACAACTGTAAAGAGAGCTTTCACTTTTAGCTACCATAAAAACAACCAAACAAACCAAACCCAGAAAACTTTCTGGAAGTAAACTGTGGTGTGCTTGGCTAATTTCATCAACCTAAGAATAATTACCTACTGTCATTTTGGTTGTGTGGTGGTATTCTAGCCTGACTGCAGATCCCAAGAGATGCAAATAATCTGTACATCCCTTGTTATATCTCCTAGCCCAATAAAGAGCAACAAAATAACACTAGGCACTTATGTTTAGAAAACTGAATGCAACATTTACTCTCAAACTGAATTTCACCTTTTGTTCTGTGGCTAAATGCCTAGACAACACACCCAGAAGTCTCTTCCTAATCCTTCTTTGGGGGTTTTGCAGGC
>VYZT01036121.1:0-18151 GCA_013400735.1 Pomatostomus ruficeps | reverse complement strand
ATCCTGGTGGGTCCCTCCAGCTCCATGATCCGGGATGGAGACCTGGAGCGGCTCCTGCAGCTGGAACAGCTCCTCCCTGCGGGCTTGGGGATCGCCCTGAGAGCGAGGATTGTCACCTTCCCCGGTGACAGCCCCGCCAGCCATGGCGGGCCGGAGTGCAGGAGCCACCAGGACAGGCCATGGTGGCCGAGTTTGTCCCCTGTGACTCTGCTGGCCCAGGTGACCCCTGGCCGTGAGCACAGGGGTGACACTGGGGGCTCGGCGGGATCTCCTCCCAACCTCTGACTGACACCCCCCCCCAACCCATCCCCAAGGGCTCTCCGGGAAAGCCTGGACCTGACGGAGACCCCGGATCCCTGGGCCCGAAGGTGAGAACGGGGGTTTGGGGGGGCCCTGAGTGGGTTTGGGGCTGGCTGGGGGAGTGCTGGGGCTGAACAGCCCCAGAGGCTCTGGGGGATCCCATGGAAGGGTCACCAGATCCCGTGGGATCGCTGAGGAAGGGAGGGTGCCCGACTGCATCCCGGGAGAGGGGGTTTGCCGATTCCTGTGCTTTTCCTGGCAGGGGCTGCCTGGGAAGCCCGGCTTGGAGGGGCCACAAGGACCTGTGGGCACCTACGTAAGTGACAGAGCCACCCCCGGAGGGGACACAGCACTGGGAGGAGGCTGGAGCAGCCCCAGCTGGGCCCTCCCGGGGCTCCTGCCTTTCCCTCTGCTACCTCCTCCCAAAAACACCGAGGTGCCCGGCAGCCCCAGCTGCCCCCTAACCCCGAGCTCTTCCCAGGGCTACCCAGGACCCGCCGGGGACCGCGGGAGGCTGGGACGCCGGGGAGACAAGGTAGGGACGGAACACTCCCGCCAGCACTGGGGTGGGACTCTGGGCTTCGGAAGTGTTTTTGGGATGAGTTTTGGACCCGGTGGGTGGGTTTGGAGGTGTCCATGGCCTCCACCAGCCGTGGTGGGAGGAGAAGAGCTGGATCTGGTTCTCACAGCAGGTGAACCTTTGACTCTCCAGCACTTCCCCTGCCCAAACACCTCTGGATTGTTCTGAGAGCAGGGTTTTTGTTTGTTTTATTGTGCTTTTTTAAGGGGTTTTTGCATTAAAACATGCAGAGGAAAGGAAATCTTCCTTGCCTCCTAACAGGGAGAACGGGGAGCTCCAGGTCCACCGGGATTTCCAGGAAAAGCTGGTCCGAAGGTGAGCGCTGTCTGCTGCCATCCTGGACAGCCCCTGGATGGAAACACCAAGGGCTGGGAATGGGGGAAAATGAGAAATCTTTGCCACGGGGAATTTGTGCCAATCTTGCAGCTAAACTGGGAGGGGGCTCAGCTGGGGCTGTGTCACCAATGGTGCTCTCGTCCCCCCAGGCCCTGCCAGGTCCCCCGGGTCCTCGTGGTGCTCCCGGCTCCCAGGTAGGGCTCTCCGTGTGCTCCGTGTGCTCCCGGCTGCCCCGATCCTTCTGTGTGGGCGTGTGACCTGAAGCACATCCCGGTGCTGCCTGCAGCAGGGATCCATCCCAATCCCCTTTTTGGGATCAGGCAGGACCCCAGTCCCACTCCCCACTGGCTGGAGTCTATCCTGATCCCCTGATCCATCCCAATCCCTTTTTGGGGTCAGGCAGTACCCTGGTCCCGCTCCCTGCTGCCTGGGGTCTGTCCTGATGCTGCCGGGTGGTCCCAAGCCGTGGGGATTCACCCGAGCAAAGCCCCACGCCGATCCCGGTGCCCTGGTCCCCGTTTCCATGGACACGCTGCTGAGCATCCTTCTCTTCCCAGGGCAGGACGGGTGACCCCGGGCCTCGAGGGCTCCCAGGGCTGCCCGTAAGTGCATTCTCATCCCTGGGCTGGTTGTGGGGCAGGGAACGCCCCAAACCCTCTGTGGGGGTGGTGACAAGCAGGGTGTGGGGACAGCAATGTCCCAAACCTGCAGCATGGCACCTTTTGGACCCCTCCTGCATCAGCCACAGGGCTTCCCCTGGCTGTGCCACCCCAGAGCGGTGTTTTGGGGGGCCTGAGGGGCTTTTTGGCCTTGCAGGGTGCTCCTGGTGCCAGAGGGCTGGACGGCATTCCCGGGAAGCCGGGCTTGGCCGGTGACAGAGGCGCTCCTGGAGCAGCCGGTGCTGCTGGCCCGGCCGGGTACCCGGTGAGTGCCCATCGGGTGATGCCCTCAGGAGGGCAGGGTAAAGGATTTGCTGCTGCAGCACCTCTGGGGAGCTCCCTGAAGCACCTGCAGCAAGGGAAGGGAAAGGGAAACTGGTGCAGGGGGCTTGAGGAGCTGGAGCATCGTGGGTTCTCTTCCTGTGGGGTGCCAGGACACCCCAAACCCCGCCTGGGAGCTGCAGAGGCTCCTGAGGCTGAGCTGAGCCTCCCTGCTGACGGGGGTGTTTGTTCCCAGGGCCGGGAGGGTCCCAACGGACGTGAAGGGCCTGCAGGGCTGAGAGGAGAGAAGGTGAGGACAGAGAATGGGGTTTGGGTCCCCTGGGAGCTGCTCAGAGCCTCGGGCTTGCCCCACTGAGCGCCCCAGGGCTGTGGGGCAGCACTGCTCCCAAATCTCAGGGGCCTGAGGAGACAGAACCACCACGGCTGCTTGTCCTGGTTTTGTGTCCTGTCCAGGGTGACGCAGGAGATCCCGGGGGAGCCGGAGTCCGCGGGCTGGATGGGGAGCAGGTACAACAGCTGGGGTGACGTCCCCACCGTGTCACCACACCAATGGGGCTGCCCTAGCCTCCCCAGTTCCCTGTTCCGAGGATGGGAAAGGGCAGGAGGAAGCTGCTGATCCTCAGAAATGGCAGAAGGTTCAAGCTGGATCAGGAGCTGTGCTAGGGCCGGGCTTTTCTTTCCTCGCCAGGGACCGCCAGGAGTGCCGGGAGCAGAGGGGCAGCAGGGGCCCAAGGGTGAGCAGGTGGGTGATGCTGGGGGTGATTCCGGGGGTGGCACTGGGCTCACCCCGCTCCTGCAGGGTCACACGGGCACCTGAACCCATGGGGGCCTCTTTGAAACGCCCCCCCCCAGCATCCTCATGCCTGGGGATTGACATTGCTGGGCACGGCAGGGGGGTCCCCTCAAAAAAATGGGGGAAAACGGGGTTTTTCCTGGTGCGGGAAATGATGGAGGGCAGGGCCAGGCTGAGCTGGAAGAGGCAGCCAAGGATCACCCTGGTGATCTTCATCCTGGATCTTCATCCTGGATCTTCATGCAGGGAGAGGCAGGAAGCCGTGGAGCTCCGGGCATCAGAGGGAGCCCTGGGGAGCCGGGGGATGAGGGGACAGAGGGGCCACCGGGACGGCCTGGCAAGCAGGGGAAGGAGGTAGGTGTGGGATTGCCCCCCAGGGAATGGGAATGGGAAAGGGGCTGCCTCTGGACCCTCCCATGCCCTGGCTTTGCCCCAGCCAGGCTGGGATGCTCCATGGAACCAGGGTTGGTGCTTTGGCGTCCCCGTGCTGGGCCAGGGGTGCTCAGCGTTTTGTCCCCCCTCACTTTCGGGGCAGTGGGGTCACAGCTGCGGTGACCTCCCGGTGCAGGAGGCGAGGCCGTGCCTCACCCAGCATCCAAATCCTGCCCAGGCCAAGGTGGGAAAGCCCATGGAAGTCAAATCCCAGCTTTTTTAACCCCCTGGGGAGCAGCTACTTTGTCTGACATCGGCATTTCCCTCTGGGCAGGGTGACACTGGTGACACGGGAGAGCCGGGCGAGCCAGGACTGCCGGGACAGAAGGTGAGGGGTGTCTATAAGTCTGTCCCTCCTTCCAGCACCTCGGGAACACCCCTGCTCAGCCTCTGCTGCTCCACAGTGGGGACAGAGCAGCGCAGGGCTGTCCCTGTGGCTGAGGAGCACAGGTGACACAGCTCATCTCCTGCAGAGCTCATTTCCTGCTGCTCCTTCTCCCTCTTTGTGCTGACACTCGTTGTGTGGTGACACTTGTGTGCTGACACTCGTTGTGTGGTGACACTCGTCTCCATCCCTGAGCAGGGCACTGCTGGCCCCAGGGGCCTTCCTGGAATTCCCGGTCCGGGAGCTGCCACGGGGGCAATCGGAGGGAGAGGCCAGAAGGGAGAGAAGGGCCGAGAAGGTTTGCTGGCAAGTACAGCCGGGGCTGGGCTGTGTCACCCACCAGTGTCCCCAGAGGCTGGGGGCTGGGTGACAAGGAGGGGACTCACCCCTAGTGAGGGACCTTGGGCTCTGGGAGCTGCAGAAAATCCTGGGAATTGCCAAATCTCCATAATGAGGGAGTTTCGTGTCTCAGGGTGTGACACCAAAGCTGGGTTGTGCTGGCACAAAGGGATGGGTTGGGTTTGTGGGGCGGTTTGGGCCAGCGCTGCCTCTGGCCAAATGCCACCCCTGCCGGGCTGGGAACATGTCTGTGTCCCTCTGTGTCCCAGGGCCAGGTCGGGGTCACCGGAGCTGCGGGACCTGCGGGAGCCAGAGGATGGTTTGTAAGTGAGAGCATGTCCCCTCTCTCCCATGGCCCCTCTCCCCGTTCAGCCAGGTACTGACCTGACAGGGGACATGGGAGTGACTGGGAGCACTGGGCAGGGCCCCATCTCTGTCCCAGGTGTCACAAGGGACATTTGTGTGACTGGGGACACTGGGCAGGGCTGAGTGACCCGGGCTCCTCCTCTTGTCCCCAAACAGGGGGGGACAGGACTCCAAGGTCCTCCTGGGCTCGACGGTCCCGAGGGACAGAAGGTACCGTGGGAGGACGGCTCCAGCCCTTCCTCTCTGGGTGGATCACCCTTTCCTGGCCTCTTCCCGAGCTTTCCCGCTGGGAATGTGGTGGGACTGGCTGCACAGATGTCCTGGGCGGGCTGGTGACAGGGGGACCCGCCATGGGCCACCCCTTGCCTTGCTGCCTGACATCCAGAGGCAGCCAACCAGGGAAGGGTTTTTCCCTGGACAGAGCTGTTCCCCTCCTTTCCCAGGGAGATCCGGGGCCACGAGGTGTGGATGGCCCTGCTGGGGCCGCAGGATTTGAGGTACTGGTCCCTGGCATGCTGCAGAGCTGGGAATTGCCAAAGGCTTCCCCACTGCTTCCCTATTCCCAGTCCAACCCACAGGATTTGTTGCCCCTTCACTGGCCAGGCTGGGGGCTCAGGGGTGAGAGGGGGTTCAGGACTGACTCCCCGGATCCTAAAATCCCAAACTCCCAGCACCTAAGCCCCCAGATATCAGATCCCCATGGAAAACCTGTTTCTGCTGCTGAATCCTGTTCCCTCCCACATGGTTCCCGGTGCTGCCTTGGCCAGCTGAGCGTGGGATGAGGGACAGTCCCCTCAAAGTCCCCACAGGGGTGAAGGACACGGTGGTGAGGGGCTTTCTCTGAACTCCCGATGTCCCCACAGGGACTGGCCGGAGATGACGGAGCAAAGGGAGACGGTGGCAAGCCCGGCCCGGCGGTGAGTACCAACCCTGCCCCCAAAAGATTCCCCTGGGAAAGAGGTTTGGTGGCATTTGGGGATGAAAAATTCCCCTGGGAAAGAGGTTTGGTGGCATTTCGGGACATGTCTCACCCTGGGGGTGGCTGCAAAGTGAGCAGTGCCAGCCTGGCCGTGGCTCCCACTCCTACCCTGGGACTGAGTCACCACTTCCTTGGATTTCCCCCAGCAAATTCCCTAAAGGAATTGTAACAGAGCTGTTAAAGCCGTGCCAAAGTGCCAGGGCTGTTGCACAGGTGACACTCGGCTGCTGGAATCTGCCTGGGGCAGTTCCAGAGCTCTGGATTTATTTCCCTGTCCTTGGAGCGGATCTGGATCCTCCAGCGTCCGTGTGGCTCCAGGAGCTGCCCAGTGCCTGGAACACTTGAGGTGCCCCGGGATGGGAATTCTGATCCTGATAGGGAGGGTAAATCCCACCTGCATCCCAGTTTTCTCATGCTGCGGTGCCGCTCTGCCCAGGCCAGACGTGCCCTTGTGGAATCCCAGAATCCCAGACTGGTTTGGGTTGGAAGGGACCTCAAAGCTTGCTGAATTCCAACTCCTGCCACGGGCAGGGACACCTTCCACGAGCAGGCTGCTCCAAGCCTTCAGNGCAGGCTGCTCCAAGCCTTCAGCTCGGGCGATTTTCTGGGAGAAGCTGGGCTGTGGAATAAACTGCAGCTGGATCTGCTGTGGAATAAATTCCATGTGGATTTTCTGTGGAGTAAACTGCAGCTGGATCTGCTGTGGAATAAACTGCAGCTGGATCTGCTGTGCAATAAACTGCGGCTATATTTTCTGTGGACTAAACTGCAGCTGGATTTGCAGAGCTCAGTGCAGCTGCAGCCCCTAGAGGGGCGGCTGCTGGGCCCTGCAGGGCTGGGGTGAGCAGTGTCCCCGTCTCTGTCCCCCAGGGCTCGTGGGGGGCTCGGGGCCTGGCAGGTGTCCCTGGGCTGCGGGGCTGGGGGTGAGCAGTGTCCCCGTCTCTGTCCCCCCAGGGTTCGCGGGGCGCTCGGGGCCTGGCGGGTGCCCCCGGGCTGCGGGGATTCACCGGGCACGAGGGAGCCAGAGGAGTGACGGGCACCAAGGGCCAGCCAGGCCGGCAGGTAACGCCTCTGTGCCCGTGGGGACAGCCCTGGCACGGCTCTCCCTGGGGACAACAGCCCCAGCCGTGCCCTGCTGCCCTCCCCTGGTGCCAGCCTCACGTTTTGTCCCCAAATGAACTCAGGGGGCTCTCGGGCCACCGGGTGAAGCCGGAGCCACCGGGCTGAGCGGCATCGAGGTGAGTGGGCTCCTCTCTGCCCCATTCCCTGCTCCAGCTTTTCCAACTTCCCAGATCTGTGTCCCTCTGACCTGGGAATTGGGTGAAAAACCAAAGTTTTGGATTTGCCTTGAATTTTGTTTTCCTTCTTAGGGCCTGGTGGGTGCAAAAGGGGAGCCAGGCAAGCCGGGAAAACCGGGACAAACGGTGAGGAGCGGGATGGAGCCGTGGTGGTTCTCCCTGAAAGGGTCTGGGGGATGCTGGGATCTCCTGGATGTGTGGAAGTCCCAGGCAGGCACCATTCCCTGCTCCTGTTGAACCCCCAGCCTGCTCCAGAGAGGGGAACAATCCCAAAGGGAAGATTCCAGAGATTCCAGCTTTTCGAGGCAGGGCGGGAAGGCAGGAGGGGCATCCCTGGCACAGCAGCCTCACCGAGGGGTTTCCTTCTCCTCTGGAATTTCAGGGGGCTCCTGGACAAGCCGGTCCTAAAGGATGGAAAGGCTGCAAAGGAGAAAAGGTACCCCCAAATCCTCCCCTGGGGGTGGCACCTGAGGGGACTGCCCGGTGGGCACGGGGTGGGCAAGGCTGAGCTGGGCAATCCCATGGGGGTCCATGGGGAGAAAACTGGGAATTGCCATGGGAAACCTGGAAAACACAGGGTGCCCGCAGGCTACCTTGGCTGGTTTTGGGGTGAGGGGCTCCAGCCTGGCTCAGGTGGCCCTGGCAGGGCACAGGGGCCTCAGTGCCCATCTCCAGGGTCCCCAGTGCCCGCTGGGCTCTGTCCCCACCTCCACGGAGGCAGCAGCTCCTCGTCCCCAGCGCTGGGATGGGGCCGAGCTGTTGGAGTCCCACACCCCCATCCCTTCTCCCCGCAGGGCGAGGCAGGGCAGGAAGGGGCACAGGGGGTCCCTGGAGAGGCTGGCAGACGGGTGAGTGGCACTGCTGTCCCCACGGAGGGTGGCAGGAGCACGGAGCTGCTCCTTGGGGGCCCTGCAGTGTTCTGGGGTCTCCGAATCTCTGGAGGAGCAGCCGGGAGGGATCGGGGTGGCCGGGTTCGTTTGGAGTCACCCGCGGGTCTCTGTCCCCAGGGCAAGCGAGGCAAGCCGGGCCAGCAGCCCCCGCGGGGCCCCTGGGGACACCAGGTAGGTGGCACTGAGAGGCTGCCAAGCCCCCCTGGCAGTCTGGGGGTGCTCCCACCTGCCCGAGCCCCACTTTAGGAAAGAATAAACCGGGATAACTGAGGGTTCTGTGCCCCCAGAGCCTCCCAGCCCAACAGGGGGGTCTCGCACACCCCCAGCCCCATGGGGGCTCTCCCTGCCCTGGAGTCACCCTGGACACTCCAGCCGGGGCTTCTCCCTTTGCTTTCAGGGCCACCCAGGTGACAAAGGACCTCCAGGACCCCAGGGCCCCCAGGGACCCTACGTGAGTATCAGCCTGGGGTTTCGGGGTGCTGGCTGCTCCCTGTTTGACCCCACTGTGGGACCTATTATCCAGGAGGGAAGTTTTTAAGTGCTTCATCCATCTCCTCCCTCTTCTCCCAAAAGAGCATCCCAGGAGGGTGTGTGCAGTCAGGCAGATCCCATCATTCCCAAAATGTGGCTCTGGAGGCCAAATCCTTCTTTTTCAGGGATGTGTTTGATGCAGACAGTGCTGAGCACCGTGCCCACCTTCCCAGAGAGCTGCCATGGCTGCCAAAAAAACCCCTTAAATATTTCTTTTAATTACTAGAAATTGCTTTTTTCTCTACTTAAAATAAAATTAAAAAAACCACCAATTTTGGCAGCTTCACAAAAAAAATAAAAAGCTGGATATTCCCAGCCAGCCAAGGCACCTGAACTGCATTTTTAATGGGGTTTGCTGAGTGATCCTCCCGAAAGCAAGAATCAAAGGAATGATGAGAAAATGCCTCAAAGGTTCTAAAACTGCCTGAAATCCTGGGAATGCTCAGGTGTGGGGAGGTTCCTCCTTGCTGGCAGGAGCAGCTCGGCCGCAGGGTGAGGCAGTTCCGTGTTTCTCTCTCAGGGCATCCCGGGGCTGAAGGGCATCAGAGGAGACCCCGGAGTGAAAGGACACAAGGTAGGGGACAGTGCCGGGCACAGCGGGGACGCTGGGCACAGGGTGGCTTTTAATTTTTAATCTGCTGGATGCCATCGCTTCTTCCCCGCTGTTTGAACCCTGATGGCTGCACTGTCCTTCTTGGGGGTTGGCCACCATGTCCCTAGTGCTGGGAGACAGAACCTTTGGATTTTCTCCCAAATCCAGTCCTTTCCCAGCTTTTCCATCCTCCTGGAGCTGCAGGCAGCAGCGTGGAGCCTTTTAATCCCATTGATGCACCACAAGCTGGACCTTCCTTGTGCTATTCCTGATGGATCCAGCCTTTCCTTTCCTTTCCTTTCCTTTCCTTTCCTTTCCTTTCCTTTCCTTTCCTTTCCTTTCCTTTCCTTTCCTTTCCTTTCCTTTCCTTTCCTTTCCTTTCCTTTCCTTTCCTTTCCTTCTTTCCCTTCCCTTTCCGCACCTTTCCCTGGAGCTGCTCAGAGCCTTCAGGAGACTAAATCTCTGTGAATCAATAAAACTTTAAATTTATTGTGAGCTCCAGCAGGTGGAGGGCAGCCTGTGCTGGGATTTGTCCCCTGCTCCACCAAAAATCTTTATTCTCTCCAAGTGTTTCCTGGGAATTTCCAGGGTTTTCCTGGAGGGTGTTTTAGTCTGGGATGAAATCCTTTCGTTTGGAGCTGATCATCCCTCCTGCTGCCCCTGTCCCCAGCACTGGGGGCGCAGTGAATTCTATGGGATCAAAAGGATTGGGGGGGGTCTGGGGGTTTTTGCTGCAGAAATTTTGCAGCCAGGCACAACTGGGGATGTGCCCACCCCCACTGGTGCCCCGGGGTTCTGTCCCTCCCTTGGCCACCGCAGCTCTCCCTGGCTCTCTCCTAGGGCGAGAAGGGCAGCAGGGGCGACCTGGGCCAGCAAGGGGACGATGGCTTCAAGGTGTGTGACACGTTCTGCTCTTTGCCTTCCCCCCCGGTCCCTTGTCACCCTGTGTGACATCTGCCACCTCTCCCAGGGCAAGCCAGGACCCCACGGTGTCCCTGGGAGGCCGGGACCCAAGGGAAAGCAGGTAAGGGCAGCGTGGAGAGGGATGTCAGGGGCTAAAATGGGTATTTGGGGTAAATTTATTTATTTTTCCATATCAAATCCATAAAATTTGGGTTGTGGAAGGATGCAGGGCTGGGGGATGTCCCTGACCTCCTGTGGTGTCCTTGCAGGGTGACACCGGCCCCCCTGGCCCGCGGGGACACCCTGGGATCCCCGGGACACCGGTGAGTGCTTCCCCCTCCCGCAGGTTTGGGGTTTGTTCCTGACCCCACAGGGATGGGGCTCTGATCCCACTGCGTCCCTCTCATCCTGGTCTTGTCCTTCCCTTCCAGGGCTTGTCTGGACCCAAAGTAAGTCATGGGGAGCACCTGGACCGGGATCAGCCCCTCCATGGGATCCCTGCCCCGCTTCCCACGCCCTGGGGGGCCTTGGGGGTGCAGCTCAGCTCAGCACCATCTCCCACCTTGCTTTCCTTCCCTTCTCCACCCCATCCTTTGGCAGGGCCTGCGAGGCTTCCCGGGCCTGCCAGGCCCCCGGGGCACACCGGGAGTGCCGGTAAGCGGAGCCACAACCGCCCCTCATCCCAAAATTTGGGGCCCTCACTTCCCTAAATGTGGCAGTGAGGCCCTGCCGTGCCAGGCTGTCATTCCACGGGGATGCCCAGCTGCTGGCACTGTTGGAGGAGCTGCTGGGGGGCTGGTGGGCAGCAGCCGGTGCCACCAGCGCTGTCACTGTCCCCCAGGGTGTCGCCGGCCCCCCTGGTCCCAGTGGCCCCGCGCTGGTGCTGTCCCAGGAGGAGCTGCAGGTGAGTGACCCGTGACCAGGAGGGAAGGGGCTGCCAGCGGTGCTGTCCCACATCCACCTGCTTCTGAGGTCCCCTGTGCGCCAGGACCGGGAAGATCCAGCTAATCCCTGTTCCCCCACACTTGTCCTTGTCCCCTGCACGTGCCATCCCTCCCTCAGCACCCGAGGCTGCTCCCGGTGTGGGGATCGAAGGTCACTTGGTGACATCCCCTCTTTTTTCTTCCAGCACCTCATTTATTCCTCCAACCACCTGAACTACTCCGTGGTCTGGGCTCTGCTGGGCACCCTGAGCCGGGAGCTCCAAGCCCTCGTGGAGCATCCCAACGGCACCAAAACCCACCCGGCCACCACCTGCAAGGAGCTGCTGCTGGCTCACCCCGGCCTGCCTGACGGTACCAGGGGCATGGGGGTGCCCCTGGGCCTGCCCAGCGCCCCAGAGCCTGGGCAGGGACAGGAAATAAAGAGGGAATAAGGGATTTGGGGAATGAGGTCAGCTGGGCTTCATGGGCATCCCTGGAGAAACAGGCTGCCAGCCAGGCCACCAGCTGGGGTGGGATGGCGCAGTGTGGCACCCTCCCTGTGTGGCACCCGGGTGCCAGGGGCTGCCCTCTCCTCCCTGCAGGGCACTACTACATCGACCCCAACCAGGGCAGCCCCCAGGACGCGCTGGTGGCCTTCTGCAACTTCACAGCTGGCGGGGACACCTGCATCGCCCCCGTCCGCAACCAGGTACGGGGGGGCTTTGAGGGGGCAGCTTCGGCCCTGAGTGACCCTCGGGGTGGGTGGGGACAAGGGCTGGGGGGGCTGGAGAGGGACACATGGCCGGTCCCTTGCTGTGATGCCCAGTCCCTCGCTGTGGTGCCCAGTGCCATGGCAGGGAGCTGTTGGAGCACTCTGAGTGAGGATCCCGGTCCCCGTGCGTGCCCAGGCTGCAGGGACAGGGTTAGGGTTGGCTCTGTGCTGGCTCCTCGTGCTGTCAGTGCCACTGTCCCCTGCTGGGATAGGGTGACATTGTCCCCGCTCCCCTCAGGTCCCCATCAAGGCCTGGCTGAGCACCTACACCTCTGAGAACACCTTCCAGTGGTTCAGCACCCTGCCCGGGGGCTTCCTGGTGAGTGCCCGGCTGGAACAGCCGAGGGGCGCAGAGGTGAGGCCGGGGGTCCCCGAGTGCCACCTGCTGTGGTGGGACAGCACCCAGCTCCTCCCACAGATGTGACACCTCCTCCTGTGAGGAACCCCAGTGCTTTGGCGGGCACTGAACCCATTTTCTGTCCCCTCAGCTGGAATACGCGGGGGCCAGCGCAGTGCAGCTCCGCTTCCTGCGCCTGCACAGCCACCGTGCCACCCAGAAGGTCTCGTACTCCTGCAGGCCGGCTCCAGAGCGGGGCCGGCCCCAGCCCCACAAGGAAATCCGCTTCCTGGCTGACTCCCGGGACCGCAGCTACGCAGCCAGCCTGCCGGGCTGCCTGGTGAGCCTGGCCCTGCACCGGAGCTGTGCCTGGGAAAGCCTCCCGGCACCGAAGAGCCCCTCAGCAGGGGTGTGACCCCCCCGGTTTGGGACAGACCTGGTGGATGAGGCTGCACAGGGTTGGGCTGGAGAGCATCGAGTCCCCGGGCCCCGGGAGCTGTCCTGGTCCTGGGATGTGGACAGGGATGGGATGGGACACGGGGACATGGAGGAGGTCAGCACCCTGAGAGAGCCAGGAAGAGCTGGGGATGGAGACTGGGTGAAGCCAAAGGTGCTCTGAGAGGAGCTCCAGGCCCTCAGCTGAAGGGTTTGGTGGCACTCAGCCATCCCTGGTGGTCCTTTCAGCTGGACAACGAGTCCTCGGTCATGGACACCATCTTCCAGTTCAGCACGGAGGAGCTGTGGCTGCTGCCCTTGCGGGACCTGGCTGTCTTCCACAACGGCGACACCTCGCACCAGTTTGGTTTCACAGTCGGACCAGTTTGCTTCAGCTGAAACTGGTGCCACCCAAACCGAGCCAGCCGGTTCTGTCCCCACCCCAGAGCCATCCCCGTGGGGACAACTGGAGGCTGGGGGTGGCATGGGCTCCCTGGAGCTGCCGGTTCCCTCTGAGATCCATGTTTGGAGCTGTGTTATGCCCCGGACTCCACTTCCTCCTGGAGTAGAGGAATATTGTTTACAAAAATCATTTCTCTATAAATTATATATATATATATATATATTATATATGTATATATTATATATGAGAAGGTGCTGATTTAATGGCTCCTCGGGGGAGGTTCCTGTAATTATAATTGCTGGGAACTGTCTGCTCAAGAAAAAAAAAACCAAGGAGCAAAACCAGGGCCAGCTGGGGAAAAGGGGAAGGAAAAGGGCTTCTTTTTGCCAGGGTCAAGGGCACAAATAGTTGGAGCCTTGATTCCCCAGGACTGGGCTGGGAGGAGCCCTGGTGAGCCTGGAGAGCCCAGTGGGTGCTGCTGCACAGCTCCAGCCCAGCCGGGCACCGAGAGCTGCAAAGGGGTGACAATGTCAGTCCCCACAAATCCTCTGTTTTGGGTGTCCGGCTCGCATGGGGCTCAGAGAGGGATTTTAGGGGTGTAGAACCAGGCACTGCAGCACTGGGTGCCTCTGTGGGCACCTGCACCTGCTGGCACTTGGGGGAACTGAGGCAGGGGCGGCTCAGCCCTCCCTGTTCCCAGGTGTAATGGAGAGGGTTGGAATGTCCCAGGATGGAGAGAGCTCCTGGGTGCTTCCAGCAGCGGCTGGAAGGAAAACTCCCCTTTGTTCTGCCTGTCTGTGGGGAAAATAAAATCACAGAATCCTAAACTGTTTGAGCTCGAATGGAACTTAGAGATCATCTCATTCCACCCCTGCCATGGCAGGGACACCTCCCACTGTCCCAGGCTGCTCCCAGCCCCAGTGTCCAGCCCGGCCTTGGGCACTGCCAGGGATCCAGGGGCAGCCACAGCTGCTCTGGGCACCCTGTGCCAGGGCCTCTCTGCCCTCCCAGGAACAATTCCTGCCCAATATCCCATCCATCGCTGCCCTCTGGCAGTGGGAAGCCATTCCCTGTGTCCTGTCCCTCCAGCCCTTGTCCCCAGTCCCTCTCCAGCTCTCCTGGAGCCCCTTGAGGCCCTGGCAGGGGCTCTGAGCTCTCCCTGGAGCTTCTCCTCTCCAGGGGAGCATCCCCAAAAAAACCTTCACATTTTTTAGGGTGCAAACCCCGAGTGTTGGGGGGGACCAGCAGGAAAACCCTGGGGTGCTTTAGCTCAGCCCCGGGCCCGGGATGGGGGACAGAAGGGAAGGGAAGGGAAGGGAAAGCGAAACGGCGGCGAGCGGAAGGGCCGAGCCCGCGCGGGGAGGGGACAAAGGCCGGGCCCGCCCCGCACTACAGATCCCGGGGAGCCCCGCGCCGGGCGACAGAGCTGCGACATCGCTGCGACATCCTCGTGACACCGCAGTGACAGCCCCGGACAGTCCTGCGACAGAGCCGCGACAGCAGCGGGACAGCGCCGGGACAGCGCCGGCAGGGCCGGGCCGGGCCGGGCCCGCTGTCACCGCCACCATGCAGGTGAGCCCCGGGGCGGGCGGGCACGGCACGGCCGCTACCGGGAGACCTTCCTGGAACGCCGGGAATCCCCCCCTGGAACACCGGGAATCTTCCCCTGGAACCTCTTAAATCCCCCTTGGAACCCCGGGAACCCCCCCGGAACCCCATGAATCCCCTGTGGAACCCCTTAAATCGCACTGGAACACCGTGAATCCTCCCCTGGAACACCGTGAATCCCCGCCTGGAACCTCGGGAATCCCCTCCTAGACCCCCTTAAATCCCCCCTGGAACACCGTGAATCCCCCCTGGAACACCGTGAATTCCCCCGGAACCCCGGGAATCCCCTCCTGGAACTTTCTGAATCCCCCGCTGGAACCCCCTGAATCACCTTGGAAACCTGTGAATCCTCTCTGGAACCCCTTATATTTACCTGGGACCCCGTGATTCCCCCCTGGGCCCCCTTAAATCCCCACTGGAATCCCGTGAATCTCCCTGGAACCCCGTGAATCCACACTGGAACCCCTTAAACCCCCCAGAACCCCACGAATCCCCCCCTGGAACCCCTTAAATCTCCCTGGCAGTGCCCAAGGCCGGGTTGGACGGGGCTTGGAGCAGCCTGGGATAGGGGAAGGTGTCCCTGCCGTGGCAGGGGCTGGGATAAGTTGGGCTTTAAATCCCATCCACCCCGAATCTTTCCAGGATTCTGTTTGATGTTCAAGGCTTCCAGACCCTGTTATTTCCTGGCAGCACCATCCTTGCAAGGCCTGGAGGGTGACACCGGTCCCGAGGAGGATCCCAGTGTGGGGACACCCCCATGGCTACACTGTCCCCAGTGGGGTCAGGGTGCCGCAGGAAGGCAGGTTTATCCCGATGTGTGGGATCAGGTGTCCCAGTTGGACTGGAACAGCAGGCTGGGATGCAGCTGGAGTGCAGGCACCACTGGTTTTGCCGGGAATAACCCCAAAAACGTGGTGGATCCAGCCGCTCAGGGCACGCTGAGCACGGGATGTTTGCCGGCTGTTTTTCCCAGCTGTTTCCCTTGTGTGGATTCCTGCGGAGGAGGAGCTGGGCACAGCCTCACCGGGGCGCTGCGTGGGCAGGAGGGGGAGGACAGGATCCCATCCCTCTGGACAACATCCCTGGGCCTGGCAGCGCTGGCTCGTTCCTGGTGGAAGGAATGCGGGGATTTTTAGGACTTTGCCCTCTCAACCTTTGCCCACCGGGGAAATCCCTCTGCAGCATCGCTGTAGGAGAGCAGCAAGGGGCTGTTGGCACCATTTTGGTGTCACACCCGGGCTGGGCACCCAGAAACATGTGGCTCCACTCCAGGATGTTCTGGATCTCTGGCAGAGGCTGTCCAGGGAGGTGGTGGAATCACCATGCCTGGAATTGTTCAAAAAACAGGGAAAAACCTGGGGACAGGGTTTAGCGGAGGCCCTGGCAGTGCTGGGTAAATGTTTGGATTTAAAGATCTTAGAGGGCTTTTCCAAAGTTAATGGTTCTGATTCTGCCCTGACTTCTGTCCCCCGTGCTTAAAACGGTCACCTGCTCCTTCCAGCACCTGCAGACCTGTGGGTGAAGCCTGTAAAGGAGAAATAGCTTCATTTAAAGGCTTAATTATCATTAATCCGTGGCCAAAGGAGGCTTAAAAGGGTGAGCCAATTGCGTGTGCTAATGTGCTTTGGGTAACGAGGGTGTAATTGGAGCTGTGGTGAACACCCACGGGGTACGGGATGGTATTTCTGGCTGAGGCAGGTCCTGCTGCTGTCAGTCAGCTCTGCCGGTGCTGGAAAAGGCAGGAAAGAGCAGCCAGACACGGATCTGTGCGGGAGAGGGGCAGCCACGAGCTCCACAAACACCTCCTGGAGAGATTCACCAAAGGCAGCGTGGGAAACCCAACAAAATTCTGCGTTTTGAGCAAGACCTGGCAGCTGGGTACGAGCTCTGCAGCTGGTGTTGCACAAGGGCAATTCCTGCTCCTCCTGTTCCAGCGGGATGGAGGAGGAGGGTTGGAGCCTTTGTAGGTCCTGGCAGGTCAGGCAGTGTTGGGATTGATGCTGCTCTGCCAGGGAGGCACCCCTGGGCCTGGTGCCATCACTGGGTGGTCGCACGTGTAACTCTGGGTGCCCTGGTGGGTGAGTTTTGGGGTGTCCTGGCAGTGCAGGGGGTTTCTGTGCCCTGGGAGGCAGCGGGAGCATCCTCAGCTCCACCTCAGGCTGGGGGTGCTGTCCCCATGCTGCACCTGTCCCCAGGCACCTTCCCTCCTCCAGTCCAGGCAGGTGAAATCCTGCACTCGTCTCTTTGCCGTAAGGGTAAATTGGCTGTTTCTCACAGCCCAGGAGCTGCTGCTGGAGGTGCAAATTGTCCTCCTAGAGGCCGTGGGAGGAGTTGAGCCCGGTCAGCGTGACTGTGATTGTCCGTGCAGGTTCCTCTTCCCGTTTCAGAACTGGGGAAAATCCCTGCACCGTTTGGTAAAAGCCCGGCTGAGCCGCCTGGGGCGGGGGTGTGAGGACCTGGTGACAGCGTGGGCACCCAGCAGCCCAAGGGTGCCAGCGCTGCCCTTGCCCGGCGTCTTTTCCAGATGACCTTCTACTTCTCGGACACGGTGGTGCTGCTCTTCGACTTCTGGAATGTCCACAGCCCCACAGGTAGGCAGCCAGCACTGGGACATCCATGGATCCATCCATCCATCCATCCATCCCTCCCTCCCTCCATCCATCCCTCCCTCCCTCCATCCATCCCTCCCTCCCTCCATCCATCCCTCCCTCCCTCCATCCATCCCTCCCTCCCTCCATCCATCCCTCCCTCCCTCCATCCATCCCTCCCTCCCTCCATCCATCCCTCCCTCCCTCCATCCATCCCTCCCTCCCTCCATCCATCCCTCCCTCCCTCCATCCATCCCTCCCTCCCTCCATCCATCCCTCCCTCCCTCCATCCATCCCTCCATCCATCCATGGATCCATCCATCCACCCATCCCTCACCCCGGGGCTCCTGGAGCAGTTTTTGGCAGGACCTGCCCTGCTGAGCTGGGGTTGATCCTCCCGAGCCGAGAGCAGCAAGCACAGAGCTGTGGGAAGCACATCCCCCCTCAGCCTGCCAACCCCCCAGGGCCCTCGGGGATAGCTCAGGGATGGCTCAGCTTCCCACTTTACGGTTTTCTTCCTGTTTTTAATTATTATCCTGATACATTTTAACTCCCATGTTTTTGTGGAGTTGATGCAAGCTGCTTATTGTTTCACAGCAGCTCTGCAGGACAAGAGCACACAGCCGTAAGCTGAGCCAGGGGAAGTTTAGGCTGGACTTTAGGAAAGAGTTCTTCACAGAAGGGGTGGTGGGGCATTGGCAGGGGCTGCCCAGGGAGTCACCATCCCTGGAGGTGTTTGAGGAAAGCCTGGATGTGGCCCTCGGTGCCATGCTTTGGGTGACAAGGCAGTGTTTGGTCACAAGTTGGACTCGATGACCTCAAATCACTTTCCCAACCTGATCCTGTGATTCTGTGACTCAAAAAGCTGAACACACCATTGCCTGACATTTCACAACCCTGCTGCCCAGCCCCAGTCCCAGCAGCCCTCCTCTTCACCCCGTGGATGTTCCCGAACGCCCCGTGCCGTGTCCCTGTCACCCCCACAGCAGCTCTGGGCTGTTTCTCCCGCAGGGATGGTGCTCTCCGTGCTGGTGATCCTGCTGCTCTCCGTGCTCTACGAGGCCGTGAAGATGGGCAAGGCCGTGCTGCTGCGGCGGGCGCTGCTGGCGCTGCCCCGCAGCCTCAGCCAGGAGGCCCTGAGCGAGCCCCAGGAGGGGGACAGTGGCCCCACGCAGGGCAGGTACCACAGGGACCCCCGGACACCCAGCTGGGGGGCTCAGGGCTGGCTGTGTGGCCCCCTGGCCAGCGCACGGGGAGGAGGGCTGTGAGCAGGAGCTGGAGGCTCCCAGGGAAGGGGGGTGTGGGTGGCCCAGGGAGGTGGCTCCAGGGGCTCCCAGCCCCTCCAGGAGCTCTGGGAGATGGTCAGGGTGGTGTCCAGAGGCTCATGTTCTTCCCCAGGAGCCATCGTGGGTGCAGGAGG
>VYZT01036119.1:0-14201 GCA_013400735.1 Pomatostomus ruficeps | reverse complement strand
GCAAGTGGATCTCTGCTCCCCCAGGGGCCTCCGTGGCTGCGGGGGCACAGCTGCCTCTCCATGGGCTGCACCAAGGGCTGCAGGGGAATCTCAGCTCCAGCACCTGGAGCACCTCCTGCCCTCCTTCCTCACTGACCATGGTGTCTGCAGGGCTATTTTCCTCACATCTTCTCACTCCTCTCTTCTCTGGCTGCAGTTGCTGGCAGGCAAGCTTTTACCCCCCTTCCTAAATCCGTCTCCCCAGAGGTGCTGCCACCGTTGCTGATCACCTTGGCCAGTGGCGGTCCAGCCGGCGTTGGCTCTGTCAGACACAGGGGAGCTTTCGAGCAGCTTCTCACAGGAGCCACCCCTGCAACCCCTCCTCAGTCACGCCCCCAACACCCTTGCCACTGCCAAAAATTCTCCAAGCCCAACACAAAGGAAGAGAAAATTATTTTAAGTCTGGCTCAGAATGTCATTAAAAATAATTGCTAAAGATCAGTGTTTTAAAATAGCACATCCTTAATAATTTGCATCCTTGATACTGGCCAAGTAGGTCCCTAGATTGCTAATTTTCATTTTTAAAAAGTCTTGCAGAACATTTAGAATTCTAAGAGACTGAAGGAAAGCTAATATATCAATAACTAAGGAAAGGTAAATGGGATGACCTCGATAATTACTGCCCTGTCAGTATGACATTGATCTAGGCAAAATTATTGAATTACTTGGGTGGGATACAATTAATAAAGAATTGCTTGCATATTTAATACCAAAAGAACAATTAATATGGAATTTCTGCCTTTCAACCCATTTTGACACTTCTTTTGTTGGTTTTTATTTAAAGGCAACAGTACTGTTAGAATTTGCTGTAAAATAATTTTCTCCTTGACCTAACATTATCTTAGAGCTTCATCAGCAATGTGGAATAAAATACTATCATTATTCCAGCTTTCAGAACAAAAAGTGTACTGGAGAATAAGTAAAGAGTACTTTGTATATAGTGATCTGAATTGTCTTCTTAAATTCCAAATAAGCTGTGTTTCTGTGTGAGCAAGTGTAAAGTCATCTAAGAGGAAATTATATGTAGGTGTTCAAGAATAATGACATGTAGATATAAATGTAGATATAAGTAGATATGGCTTAAAATATTTTAGTTTGGGATTCTGTAAAAAAACCCTTGGGACAGTGGTAAACTACTTACCTTGAGCTTGTAATGGCTGGCACAGAGGAGTGACAACTTGAGACTGCAGAAACAGTGGGTCTTTGAGTAATAATTGTATTATATATTTTGCCTTTGATATCTGTTTCTACATAAACTGTATTTTTCTAGAATATCAGAGAATTCCTTGATGTTCCAATTGAAAAAAAAAAAAGTGTGGAAAAAAATTAAATTGTTTCTGAGAGATTAAAATAAATAGTGGATTGGACATTATAGCTTATAATAGAAAAGTCCTTGAGCTAAAACTGAAAGCTTAGTGGAAATGGCTTGTTCATAATCTAGAATATCAATATGGGAAAAAGGAGTTTCAGAACAGAGTTTTTTCAATAAAGCAGACAAGGAGAAAATAGCATTCACCAGCGAAAAGCTAAAGGTGGGGAACATCAGCTCCAAATGAAAAGTACACTTTCAACAGTGGCTCTAAATGGCACTTTCTCATAGCAGTAGTAAATTTTATATCAGTGAATAACAAATGGAGATCGGCAGCTTTACTAAAAGCTTCTTCTGGTTCAAAGAGGCATTAATTCAGGAGAATTCTGTTGTGTAGGAGAGGAGGCCAAAAAAGATGGTCATAGTGGTCTCATTTAGCTTTATTATCCACATATCTGTTAAGTGTATGCAACTTCAATGCTGCTGTATAATGTAAGAGTGCCACATCTTCACACGCACATTTCTCTTGCTTTGACTAAAGGAAAAGAAATCCAAAACCTGGCATCTACTCTGTTCATGGGTATCTGAAGGCTGGAAGCTTCATGTGCCCTCCTCCCAAACAGTATTTTTCTCCCTGAGTCTTTTCCCTTTCCCAGCCAAGAACATTCAACTTGCCTTGAATTAGACTGATATTCCATACAGTCCACTGAGAACCACAAAATTTATAGGAATGTATGTTTTTGTCTATGTTACCATATCATCCTTTGTAAATTAATTCTCTTAATGGTGCTGTCCTGATCATCCTCTCACTTACCTGTTCCCTAAATTGACTGTTTAGTAGAAAACTAATATCTTAGCCATACTGTTTCTGTTGCAGAGTAAGTTGTTGAGGAGACATTATGAGACATTAAATTGCAGCTAGCTGCTTATTTTACATCTCTACCTCTCGGAGTTAGTGCTGAGTTATTTTACTCAGTGTAAAAGTCTGGTCCTCAAAGCGTTAATGATCATCATTAGCTTCTTTGCGCAATACCTCTAAGACATTTTCAACTTGACGACAGAGCTTAAAATTCACTGGATTTAGTAGCAGTAAAGGAGAGTTCTTGAGGAAGCTCATTCTCCGTAGCAGAGGGTTGGAGAGAAAGGTCTCCTACTGAGCAAGGCCATCAGAGTACCTCTGCAAAGACCTGAGAGCTCCGGGAGCTTGTTTAGGGCCACGACGAGCTAGGCAGTACTTTGTGGGCAAGGCTGAACTGTGGTGGTTTGTTTGTACAGCCCTAGATGAGGCAGACATAAGCAAGCTCTGCTGTCAGGTGTAATTTTCTTACAGACTGTCTTTAATAGAAAGTCCATGGTGCTTTCTGGGGTGAATTCCATGAATCCCTATCTCTCCCTACTATGGTTACTGCTTACAGTGCCAGAAAGAGCTCTGTGGGGAATACGTGGGAGATCCTGGCCTTTACAGTCATAACCCAACACAGAATACCCTTGCAATCATGCTGGAAAATCTGAGCTGAGGAGAAGCCTTGCTCAGCCACCTTCAATTTGCAAGCAAATTTTTTTTATATCTGGTGGAATCACCAGTCCCTACTGCAACAGTCTGACCTGCCCTTCTGCTGCAGCGGCAGGACACGCTGTTTCTCACTTGCTGTATGGTGTTGCCAGTCCACATATTGGCATCCTGCCGCCCCTTTTTATGAAGAGATGTGCCCCCAGATGTGAAGCCTGTTATTCAAGGGCTCACATAGGCCTACACCAGACAATATCTACATGGCTCTGAGCCAACTTCAGGTAGACAACTTCAGAACATTTCTAATATATCATTGCTAAAGATGAATTGTAGATTTATCAAAAACACTATATTCCTTCCTTCCTTCCTTCCTTCCTTCCTTCCTTCCTTCCTTCCTTCCTTCCTTCCTTCCTTCCTTCCTTCCCTCCTTCCTCTTCTTGTTATTTCCTAAATTTGTTTTTAACAGAGTTCATTCTAACACCTACTCCTTCTGACTTGGAAAATTCCTGGGGAGGTCATGTATAGTCATTACCTATAATGTGAAAAATGGCAAAGTGTATAAGAATCTCCTGGCCCATTGGTAAAACTGGGTGAGAGGAAAGGGTGTAAAAATACAGTGTCAAAAGGTCTAGTGAAACAATTTTCGGTATTATATTTAAGTGTGTTTTCATGAGCTGAAAACTCTTTTTGGACCCAAAGTTGTTCTCTTTTTAAATTAATAAAAAGTCTTTCTGATTGCTTCTGGTAAATTTAGAGGAGGATGATTTACTTAGCTGACATAAAATAGGCACTAGATTTAATGATAATAACAGAAGTCTTATGACCCTAAGATCATGAGATTTCCATATGCCAAGGCTTACAACTGTAGTACTCCAGTGTACTAGTGCTATCTATTCTTAAGTACAGCTAATATTGGCCACCCGAACTTCCTTTAAATTTATCATGCTGAGCAGGTTAACCTACCACTTCATTGTCTAGCTTTTAAGTTAGCAAAAATAGATCTTATTTCCAGTCCTAAAAATATATTTGGAGTGAATCAACTGATGAGTTGTTACTTCATTTTATTATGGGCTTGTACAAGCATTTTAGAACACTCCCTATCCTGCTGATTAAATATATTTTATTTAAAAATAGTCATATATTCTCTTTCTCGGTCTTGCATAAACAATATTTAATAGTGATGTATTTTTAATAACATATTTATGAGCTCTATTTCTTTAAAAATCCTGAGTTAGAGAGCAGTCTGTGAATATGAACCTTGTTCTAAATTAATTTTCTTTAAATATGAATGGAAAAACTGATTGTGATTTCTTCTAACAAAAACAAGTGCTGCTATTTTTAATTACTCAAGCACAACATTTAGTCTAACTACAAGCTAATGTTTTTCAAAACACTTTAGCATGCATAGGATAATGGTAAATATTATGAATTAATGATCCTGTAGAAATCCTATATAGCTTCATCTTCATTAGTAGAAGCTAACAATGACAGGAAAACAAAAAAATAAAATGTTAGGAGTCAGGTTTGCTCTGCCTTAGGGACTTGTGACCCCATAAAGTGATATCACCTGGTGCCTTCAGAACTACTTCATAAGCACCTATGTAAAATTCAGGAATTAGAACTACCATGACATTTAATTATTAGCCGAACAGACAAGAGAAATCTTTTATGATACTTACCTATCCAAGATTATAACTAATTACAATTAAAACAAGCAGCATAAAGACACAGATGTTTCTCTGCTAGCTCTGGTACTGATCTTTTCACGTAGCAGGGCTGGAGTCCAAACTCCTCAGATTTCAGAAAGGTCAAAATTGCATAAAATACTATCCAGAGTACTGTATCCAGAGTACTGTATATGTGATGATTTTATGAATACAAACCCCAGTGAAATGCTAAAATGGATGATAAAGCAAGTTGATCTTCTCTCCCACTGTAGTATAAGATTGTCAGAAAAGAAAGTACTAGTTCTTCTAAGAAACAGGTATTGTCTCTTTCATGGTGTTTGCACGTAAGCTTGAACATTTGAAACCATAATTGATTTATCATTTGGATGCAGATATGTTTTGCATATCCTTCAGGACAGAATATGTTCTTGGGCAGAAAATTGATAAGTATACCAAATTAATTGTGGGGCTTCATAAATTGTGGAATATAACTCAGTGAAGGGTATTGTACAGCCTAAATGGTACAATTTCTTATGCAAATATTAATTTTTATTATGATACTAATTAATGGTCTTTGGAAAAATAAGAGGTGTGTAGGCTATGTTATTTCAAAACCTATAATGGGTTTCATATTGTGAAGTCAAATCCTAATGTAACCTGGCACTCTATTTCTGAATTTTCAGATAGATTAGATCTCTAATTGGACAAACCCAAACTTAATTTGCTATTGAGAGCAAACATATAATTTTAAGAAACTGATAAATATTTCCTCTGTTTCAAGTCCATGGTGTAATGACTTATTGGTGTATCATTGCATATTGCACATCTGCAGTACAAAATGTAAACTTCATTTATAGTAGGTAGAAGCTTGGAATAGGAGATATTTACTGGTTAACCAAAATGAGGAGGAATTAGAGACTGCAAATTAAATATGATGGAGGAACTCTCCAAGAGAAGTTTTTCCAAGAGAAGAAGGAGGAGGTGTTACTCAGAATATAATTACATAATTCAAAATAAATTCCTAGAAAAAAATGTTTATCCATTTGAAGTCTGGAAGTGAAATGTAACCCCCCTTATCAATCTAGTCAAACAGTGCCAAATGCAGTTTATCACCAATGTTTGCTTCAATACCTCTAAATCCAAGCATACTCAAGCTTGCCACAACCAGGTTGACCAAGTAGTATATATGGATGCAGTATGGGGAAGAACAACTGCTTTGGGAACAGCTTTAATGCTATCAGGATTTATACTTCCATCTGTTGGGAATGAATTCAAAACCATTTGGCACTATAAACATATAGTTGATAATAGCTCATGTTGGAATCTGAATTTAGAAGAAATACTAAAATTGTTAATTATGGGGTGATGAAATTAAGGCTTGCAGTGGAAGCAGAAAGTTGATACTGTTTTCTGGTCTTACCAACAAACACAGAAGCAGACATTTCATTTGAACAGCTTGGTTATAGAAATTGCACAGAGCACTCAGTCCTGTTTCACCAGGCATTCCTGTGCTCTTCCTTTGCCTGGCAGTATGATCTGGCTTTCATGAACACAGTCTGTGAATGGAATATCCAGTTTGGGTAACCAGGAAATGCTATCAGTCACCTTTACTGGATTGTCTGCTAGAATCATCTCAGGGAAGCTGGGACAAGACGTCTGCCAAGGTTTATTTAATGAAGCTCCTGCATCATTAGCTGCTTATTCTGAGCAATGACAAATCACTGAGAGAGCTGAACAACAAGCTAATTCTTGAGTATCCCTTGAGAACTATTTCATTAGCAAGGTTCTGCTTCATGGTATATGTGGCTTCTGTAAGTCCTAGTGGAGCTGCCTATACTTTATCTGGAGAGCTATTTTTGGAAATTTAAATAGCAAATTTTGGGGGTTGCAACCTCGGGCACACAACCAATGAGCAAGTATTTTAGAAGGCGGTTGTGCAAGTACTGCTCTCTCTTCAGACTTAGAAAATAAAACCAGTCTCTCAATTTTATTCTGTTCTTCTAGTAACTGCCTTGAAAGATTTCTAAACTATTATAACAATCAGGCCCAACAAGACTTCAATTGCTGTATAATCCTTGAGAACATGCTTGAGAGCTCCCAGGGATTTTCTCAAGACTTGTCTCTTGTTTATGAGTTTAGAAATCGTGGTGCTTGGACAAGGAAGATAATCAGTCTCTGTCGCTTTTTCTTTGGTGTGAATTACAGCATACAATGTATACTGCATATGTACAAGGTATAGCTGCAGCATAGCTGTGAGAAGATGAATGAGCTGCAGGACTCCAGATAAGGACAAACAGCATGTCACAGTGTGAGGGCCAACTGTGGCAAAAGCACATGTGCTTGTGCTAACCTACTCTTGATGAATTCAGATTACCCTCCACAGCCCTGAGCGGTGTCATGCCCAGTATCACATCAGTTATCTTGGCTCTTGACAGCTGTGGTGCAGTTCAGGGCTGTAGCAAGCAGAACCAGGCTAGCAGGCACGTCTTGCATTGCTCAAGAGTAAGTTTTTTTAAGTTTTCTAGGAGAGATACCACTTGTGCAGTGAGATGTGGACATACCAGCAAAGGTACCTATGAAAGCAGTGTGGCACACAAAAGTAGTTCACTGCACTCCTGAAAAAGTGAACTGAAGAGGTTTATCGCAGTCTTCCAGGGCAGAAGTTCAGTTTCTGTTATGTCAGAAACTTTGCTTCCTAAACTAGAGTATGATAACCAGTAATAGAAGAGGATGACATTCTTTATTAATACTTAATATATAGACATCAGATGCAAAATACTGAAAATAAAGAGTTTATTAATTCATTTTGCTCATCAAAAGTGAATTCAGTATTTCAATGTGTTATCCAGATGTAAATCCATGACACTTGACAAAATACTCTTTATAATGTACATAAGTAATATTAATTTTATATAATTTCTTTACATATTTTTTTTTCTGTGAGGCTAAAACAGCCTATTTGGGTTTACTAATATTGCCAGCATAACAGCTGGGCGAAAGATCATGAATTAAACTCAATGCTTATGCATGTAATTTTGTAGACTTGTAATGGGGATGTGATTACTCTGATTTAGAGAAACTATTAATTGAATTTTATCTAAATGTTCTGTTTCCCAATATGCTACAGAAAACTAGTATTGATTTGTCTTGCAGATGGATGGAAACCATCACAGCAGCTATGACACCTTGGGAAAACCTTCATGGCACATGTAATTAAAATCTGGCTCAGATATAAGATGAGAAAGGATTATGGTAACATGTTACCTTCCTGGAAAATCTTTCCTTTGATGATGTATTTGGGAGGACCAAGTGTGACATGTTTCTGCTCATAAATGTATCACTGTGGCTTTTAAAAATCTTAAGGTCCACTGATTTGTGAGGAAGCCTAGGGCTCTGATTTTGTTCAAGTCTTAAGTCAGGCAGATGCATGTATCATAGACAAATATTGAGAAGGTGAAAATAAAGAAAATACTTCAAGAAATTTTCCATTTGGTGAGGTATTTTGAGCACACAGAATGATGTTTTTGTGACAGCATTGTGTAAGATGTTGATTACACTGATGTAAAATCTGACCCAGTCAATTTGTGAAATACTTTCTGATTTTCAACTTTACTAGTTTTGTCAGCATAAGCATTTTTTTGTTTTGTGGAAAGTGCATTCAAATGTTTCGAGAAACTGAAATGTTTTGTTATCACAAGGTCTTTTTTTTAAATTTAGGCATTTTAAAAAATTTTATTTCCTTTGACAGACAACCTTTTTGGATTAAAATTTGAATGCTAGTCAGAACAGTAACTTTAGAGTCTTAAAGCCTTTTAAGAATTTCAGCCTCAACAGAGTGTTCTAAGTTTCCACTCAAAGGAAATGCGCTTGAACATTTGCCCCCTTTACTCTTGAAAATATTGTATTGCTTTCCAAAGGAAAAGATTTTTTGTCATTAAGATACAACTTGTCTTCTCAGTTAAGTAAGAAATTATCATTTACTCTCTTAGTTTCTTCCTCCTTTTAGTTCTTTGATGATAGCATTCTCTTTCTTGTTAGATGTGATCCAAATTTTTGGCAATACTGTCACATGTTGGGCCTGCATTTTAGTTAAATCTGGTTCCTACCAAACTGTAAATTTTTTTCCAGTGGACCTTGTGTGCTATGGGATTAAACTGATCAAGACACAGCAGCTCTGCTTCAAATTCCCTGACAAATAACCAGGAATCATGGTAGTCAATTTTGTAAAAAAACACTCAGGTCATTTATAGACACTGCTATTCATATAGTTACAGAAGATGTAAGATGGAAAATGTGTCAGCCTGAAAACTAAGTAGATGTTATTTGTCTACAAATGTTGGTCACTAAATTTGCCCTTTTTTCTAATGGTAATAGATGTCTAATTCCTTCAGAAGCTTTGAAAATCCTGGTCAGAACACCATATTTTTCTGTTGATATTTTTAACCTTGCCAGCTTCCTTATATTGTGTATCCTCTAAATTCTCATCTATTTTATCTATTTAGGTATAAGTGATCTTTCATAGCTGATATTCTGCCTCCAACTTACAACAATCTTTTCATTATCAAGACTGTGGTAGCCATTGAGACCTCATTCATAATGTCACTTTGGTTAGGTATAAGCTATTGTGTTTTATGGTAAGCCTGAACCCTAAATAAACACAAAGGAGAAGACTCCTCTATCATTTCTCTACTAGTGATAGACTGAATTCATAAAATAGAATCTTAAGCTTCATATACTTCAGAATGTTTGAAAGCAAACTTTGCACATCCTGTTTAAAATTGTTATAAAATTTTGCTTATAATAAAAGAACACTTATAAGAAAGTATTGAAAATACTCAGAATGGTTTGACTTGTCCAAGGGCTTACAGCATTGTCTAAAGTCATAAAATTGTACATGACAGTCAGCCAGTTCAATATATATATGACCCTCTGAAAGATGAAATATTATTTATCTATAAAGAAATCTTTGTAGGTTTGTGACATTTCTGAATTTTTTTCCCATATGAGACTTTTAAATGTTTAGCTCAGTATGCATTTGTACCACTTACTGAATCATAGTGATGATATTTGGTACATCAATATTTTTGTAGTTTGTGTGCTACCTATATATATTCTACAGATTTCAGTTCATAAAAATATGGAAAAGAGCAGAAAATGTTTTTTAAAATTTTGCTCCACTTTATGGAAATAATATTTAACACATTTGGGCAATATGTGTCCACTTGTTCTTGTAGTGAAGTATGTGCATATATCTAAATGTATTTCTATAAGTGATGCAAAAATATTTTCTGAGGTCAAAATATGCCAAAGAAAAAATATGCTACCTGTTGTCACTTACTTAAATTAATAAACAGATATCACTGAGCTGTTATATCAGGTTAGATATAGAAATACACTTTGACAAAGTAGTCCAAGACAGGTTTAATTTTTCATTGCCAGCTTTCTATGTTAAAATTCTTTGGATTGTTGAGACATGCAATATTGCCATAATAAACACTGAAATCAGTTTCTCAACATGTACACATGCAGAATTTCAGCTGGAATCAATGAGACTTCACTCTCTTCAGTATAAAGTCATTTTGTGATAGCCTAGATTTTCTATAAATAATGTTTTGGGTTGTATTATTATTCAGTCTTATTATCCTACCCAGTCTCAGTGGTCTCTGGATCTAGTAGCAGATGAGATTGCTCTTTCAGTAACCTCTTGCTATTTGCAACAGTAGTTTTGGAGAGTAGAAGAAGAAAACAGTGAGTACACTTACATTTGAAACTCGTTAAGTGTTTTCCTAAGTGGCTAAAGATACTTCCACACAGAAATGCCCAGTTACTGTCAGTGTCCACATTTGTTTGGATGTAAGAGATGTGCCTACTGTACCTACAGCTACCTGTACTCACCATAAAGTACAACTGCAAATAGTCTGCAAACAGGACCAGCAGGCTCAGACCATTTTAGATCTCCTTTCTAAGAAAAATGACCTGAAATAATTAAACAGTGAAGATGCCTTTAGTTTTCTTTGCTAATCACATGATAGTAATAGAAAATGCATACATACTCCATATGTATAGTATAACTAGTATTCTAGCACACTGTATTTGTTATGAGCCTGTTGTTTTATATCCCTATTTCTACCTATGCTGGTTTTGCATGGAGGGAGAAGAGGGAATCAAAAATGTTTCAAAGTTTTCTCTGGCTCCTGGGACCCGTTTAATCTCATTCCCTCTTTCTTTTTTCTAGAAAAGAGGAAGAAGCTCCTTCCAACTTTACATTCAGGTTTGGAGGCCTGCCAAGATTTTCACTTCAAACAAATAAAGTCACTGGGCTAACGGTAAGAATCAATGACCAGTAAAGCCGTTCTGCAACAATAACTACGGCAGAAAATTCCCTAGGAATTCTCAGACACAGTGTATGTATTTCAGTTACAATATATGTAAACACAAATGAATATGTATGTATAGAAACATTTTCAAAAATAGATAGATAGATAGATAGATAGATAGATAGATAGATAGATAGATAGATAGATAGATAGATAGATAGACAGACAGACAGATAGATAGGTATCTGTGTAAACTTTAAATGACAGGAATAGCAAACTGAATTGCAAGGTTTTCCCTTTGGTACCAATAATATATTTACTCCTGCACTTGTCTGACAAAGTACTCCTAGGTGGGACCCAGCTATTTAACGTAGGTGTCTGTAGTCATTTCAGAAGCTCTAAATTATCCTGTCTGTCCTCCAGGATTCTCTCCAGAGCAATGCAGGCATCCTAGAAGTCCTGTGTCATATGTGCTAACCTTGCAGATGTGTCTGAATACAACCTCTGTAGTGGCGCTGGAATGCCTATTCCAGGCAACTGTGTTTAATCCCTGGAGACTTTTCCACAAACCTGGAGGTTCAATAATGCATACACATTAAGAAAGTTTTTGCCATTCAAATATAAAGTAGTTAATTTGGTTACTTGATATATATATTTATGCTGATTTTAAGAATTTATCTCTTAAATTCTATTGCTCTGTGAGAAAGCCATTTGTAAGCAAATAGTGACAGATGAGAGAATCATTACATTTAGCCCTTTGTTGGCATGTTTAACTTGCCTGTCAATCTGTCATATGAGTTTACAGTGCATCCATGTTGCATTTGTGTTCCCTCAAGAAGCTCCCAGGCCTCCATCTTAGCATCTTAACTTTCATTGCTTCCCAGGAAAGGCAGGAAAATTGGGAAAGTAGCTTAGGTGCTTGTGCAGGATCACACTGCAACCCATGCATGTCTGTGCAGAGCACAATAATCTTCTCCTTTGTCATCCTGTAGCAGGTCATCTAGAGGAGAAGTAACTGAAGAAGCTGCTCCTGATTTGATGTGGGGGAAAATGGGGGACCTCAGTGAGCACCCATGATTGTCAGCTTCCTTTCAAAGTGCTGCTGGCAGCTGCCTGGTGCCTGCAAGAGCGGCACATGCTGTGTGTCACCTGCACAGAGCAAGCAAGGAAGGGAAGGTACAGCGTGACTGAATTCACTCCTTGGACAATGGATGGACCCCACACACAGCACCATCAGCAGTGTACACCACTGTCACAACCCCACCAGTGACCTCCCACCCAGTACTGTAACAGTTGTACTTTATTTACAACTTCTGTTCCTTTGGCTGCTTTTGTTTTAATTTTTGTGGGTAAGCTCAGTTTTTTCTCCCAAATGCATTTTTTTCCTTTTTTCTTCTTGTCTTCTTTTTTTTTCCCCCTTCACTAAGACAAAATAAGTAGCTGTATCTACTTCTGTTTTATGCTTCTCTGAACACCAAGTCATTGTGGATGCTGCACCTTGTGCTGGGATTTTAACAAGGTGCAGATGAAGGAAGAGGGCTTTCATCTGGCATCTCACAGCAGGTACTTTGGAGCTCCTCAGCTACAGCCAGAGATCTAGCACAGGGTATTTTATAGCCAGAAATATGCCTCCTTACTGAGTTGCATTTGCTGACACAGCTCAAAATTCACCCTGAAAGAGAGTCCATGTTATTTCTTGTGACAGTAAAACAGTATTTATTGTGACTGCTGCTTGGATGAGCTTGATCATAGCTTGAGGGCCTAGCTTTGGACTAAAATAAATAGTCTGTGCAGCAGGTTCCCATGATCTGATGGACAGTCATGTAGAAAAAGCAGAATTGCTTTGATGAGAGTTGGTGAATAGCTTATGTTTAGATAGATGTAGATTTTTTTTTAACAACTTAAAAATATAACTAACACTGCCAAGCTGTCTTTAGAAGGTACTTACAGCAGGTTCAGGTCAATGCCAGGGGGAATAAATTGGATTTCAGCATCTTGAAGCTGAGTCTGGAGCTGCATCTGTTTGTTTAGCAGTACTAGTTCAACATCCAGAACTGTAGTCCAGTCTTGGCTATTGGGTGACAGGAGAGCCTAGGAAAGTGTGTCATGCTAATAAAATAAGCAATAACTCAAAAACTTCTGCACAAACCAGTGATTTGGGCATTGCAATAAACTCTATTAGGCAGGAGAAGAGAGGGTTGGACTTGAGGTTTCTGGTGCCAGTTACATGTGTTTTGTGCAATTATTACACACAGTTATTATGACGTGGAGTTGTGGTTTGAAGTACATTTTCTAACAGAATAGAGATGTCAGTGTTATTCTCAGAACTATTAATATAAGTTTCTATTTAAAAAAAAAAAAGAGAAAATAATTTCCAAAATAGTACTTTCATAATAATAAAATAATGAAAGAGAATAGTATCTGCTGCAGCAAGTCTTCTTTTACTCACTAAGAACAGTTTATAGGATAAAATTGAAGACTGCTAAATTCCTCAAAAGCAATGACACACTGCAGTATCAGCTGTTCAGATTCTGCCTGGAATACGTGCTGTTGCTGTTCAGCTTCAGGATATTATAACCAAAGACACTGGAAGGAAACAGATGAACTCCCGCTTGGGATGGAAGCCAAGATGAATGTTATTCTAAAAAAGTACTTATGTTGTGTCAGGATATCAGGGGAAAATTTTCACCCACCCTTCCTTTTTGGTATGTATGATTACAAACATACAGGGTTTTCGACTGTATAGAGCTCAAGGAGAGTGAAAATAAGATTGAATTCCTGTCGGTAAGGATCGGGATAATAAACAGGGTGACAAGGCACACTTCTTGGTGGGAATCTATTATAGACCACCCAGCCAGGATGAAGAGGCAGATAAAGTATCCTATCAGTGGCTGGCTGATGATTCATGATCGCCAGCCCTTGTTCTTATGGGAGACTTTAACTTGCCAGATGTCTGCTGGAAACTCAGCACAGCAGACAGGAGGCAGACTAGGAGGTTCCTGCAATGTGTGGAAGAGAATATTCTGACACAGATGGTAAATGAGCCTCTGGGGGCAGTGCCCTGCTAGACCTGTTTGTGAACAGACAATGGCTGGTGGGGAAATGTGGTGTTCGGAAGCCATTTTGGGTATAGTGACCATGAAATGATAGGGTTTTCAATTCTTGGTGAAGTAAGGAAGTGGGTCAACAAAACCTCTGCCTTGGTCTTCCAGAGGGCAGACTTTGGCCTGTTCAGGACACTCATTAAGAAAGTTCTTTGGGAAACAACCCGTTATAACAAAGGGGTCCAGGAATATTAGACACCCTTTTGGAAGGAACTTTTAAACGTGCAGGAACATGTGGCAGTGGTGCAGCTGCCA
>VYZT01036113.1:2363-39837 GCA_013400735.1 Pomatostomus ruficeps | reverse complement strand
AAATATAAATATAAATATAAATGGACTTTTGGACCAATGACACCTCTCTCCCTGCCCTGGGAATGCCCCCACCCCTTGTGCTTTGCTTTGCAAATCGCTGACCTACAAACACAACCTCTGTGGCTCCCCACCTTCAGATCCTGCTCTACTTCTGAGCCTCTTCAGATACAAAATAAAGCCCAAAAAGACTTGAGAAAGACTTAAGAAGCTTTAAGGGGATGCTCGGGTTGATAGAGAGGAAGCAGTGTGTGTGCTTAGGATGCCCTAAGGAGAGCCTAAGGGGGAAAAAAATATCCCTCCAGGCTACAGGAATTTTAAAACCTAAAAAAAATGATGTTCAGGCAAAGTGTGAAGCTCTTGGGAAGGGCCCAGAGACACGCAGGGACTGCTTTGGGAGCTGTGGGCTGTGAAACGAGCCTGGTGTGGGAGAGTCAGGGATGGAAAAGTTACGAACAGGCGGAGGGAACGGTGCCCAAACGCTAAAATGCAGCTGCAGAGAAGGTGATTGTGGGACTGGGGCTCTCCAGAGCTCGGGGTTCTGTTACTCAGGAACCTGGAATCACAGAATATCCAGAGCGGGAGGGACCCACCGGGACCATCCAGCCCAGATCCAGGCCCTGCCCAGACCCCCCAACAGCCCCACCCTGGGCACCCCTGGCAGCGCTGTCCAAACGCTCCTGGAGCTCTGGCAGCCTCGGGGCCGGGACCATTCCCTGGGGAGCCTGGGCAGTGCCCAGCACCCTCTGCGGGAAGAACCTTTCCCTGCTCTCCAGCCTGAGCCTGCCCTGGCCCAGCTCCAGCCGCTCCCTGGTCCTGTCCCTGTCCCAGGAGCAGAGCTCGGAGCTGCCCCTCGGGAGGAGCTGCAGCCCCGGGGAGCTCTGCCCTCACTCTGCTCCAGCTGGACAATCCCAGGGCCCTCCAGCCTCCCACTCTGCCCCAGCTCTGCATGGACACCGGGCTCCATTTCCCTCCTGTGGTGGGAGGCAGCGGCACCTCCTGCCCTCTGGGACCAGATGTGAACCTGCATTTACAAGGAATCAAATATTGGTGCTGGGAGCTGCGTGAGGCACTGCCAGTGACTCAAACAGAGCTCCCCATTTATGCTGAGGAAGAGCAGAATCTTGGTAAATTGTCTCTGTTAGATTTTCCCATTTTAGGCTCCCTGCGCTCGCACTCTGCCTGTTTGAATTCCTCACTCTGTGCCTTTTGCTGCTGTTCTCCCCTCGTCCCTTCTCGACTCACCCACTCCCTTTTCCCCACAAACCAGGAGCTCTTTTGGAATATGTGGAACACGTTTCACCCCTGCCTCGTGAAGACAAGGACTTCACATACATTTGCAAGAGCCAGCACTTAAAATAAGACCTTAAATCAGCGTGATGTTCACATCATCTGGCAAAAAGCTCTTTTGAACAGACACCCCAGGGCACATTCAGAAATATTTGTTATTTCCTCAGCCATGCACTGGCTCCTGGATGTACTGAGTGCTTCTTTCTTCTTATTATTTTCATTTCTTCCCCCCCTGCTTTGGCTCTTCACCAAGAGGAGTCTTTACGGGAAATGTGAAGATGTGCACAATAGGCTTAGTTGTGACCCTGGGCAATATTTGCATTAGAGATGTGACAAATTGCCTGTATTGTTTAGGGGTCTTACCTGTCCTGATGGGTTTTGTGATGCCCTCCATGGCAGGATCAGCTGCCTGAAAGTGAAGAAAGAGAAGAGATGGATTATTCTGGGAACGGGGAATATTCATTCCACATGCAACCCTGCTTTAAAAGTGGATCTGAAACGTTACCCCTTTTTTTTTAACATTTCTGACACAGCCAGGCTCTCTCAGTGCAGTAAGAAATTTGTGTGGGTTCTGTTGGGGCTGTTTCAGAAGCACAAATCCTAAAATCCCACTCAGTGGCTCTCAAAGGTCAGAGAGAGTAGAGCCCCAAACAGGTCTGAGCATGTCCTGCCTCACCTCTCCTCCTGCCTCTTGCTGAGATGTAAAACCGAGGGTGAAAACGGCCCAGGAAATTGTCTTCAATCAGTACGAGGTGAGAAGTTTCCAGACAGCCGCCCCAGGGGTGAAATGGAGCAGGATTCCTCTCAGGACACCTTTCTGTCACCCCGACACACCCCCCCTTGAGTCAGTGGCAGCTCAGAAACGTCCAGCGAGGAGCAGAAAGTTCTCCCAGGAGCTGAGGACAGCACTGGGATTCCTCACTCCGTGTCCCATCCCTCCACTCTCACACTGGGGGACCCCACAGGGATTTCAGGGTCAGGGGTTTTGCTCAGGCTGGGCTGAACCAGCTCCTCTTAGATGGGCACAAATTACCTGCGCACAAATTACCCGGGCTAATTGTGCAGCCTGATCAGGCCAGGTCCAGCTCAGCACATTGGATCCCTGAGGATCACCAAGTCCTGCTCCCTGCTCCTCACTCACCTAAAACTAAACCATGGGACTGAAAACCTTTCCCAGCTGCTCCCTGAGCCCCGTCAGCCTCTGTGCCCCGAGCCCTTCCCTGGGGAGCCCGTGCAGGGACCCACCAGGATGTCCAGGAAGGAGAAATTTGGGAAGCTCTACCAGCTTTAACAGAATATCTGGTATCTGCTGGGAGAAATTAGACATTCCTGTGGTGGGAAACAGCTTCATCCACGGTGGGGTTACAGCAGAAATGCCTCATTTCTGTGTGTAAAGGGGATAACGGGGGAGAAGGGTGGATGGACAGTGAGGGCTGCTGTGTTGGGTCTGTTTGTGGTACTTAATGTTCCAATATTAAATATTTAAGAGTATTTTAAATTAGATTTTGGCCTCACGTGGCCTTGTTTTGAACCACAGTGAAGCGTGGAGCTGCATCTGCTCCCAGCAAAGCCTTGGTCTGATGCCAAACGCTGTGTCCTGCAGAGGGGGCAGAGCTGCTCCAGGGGGGCTGGGCAGTGACGGGTTAATGGTTGGACTCACTGATCTTGGAGCTCTTTCCCAATTTAAATGATTCTCGGAGAACTGGGAAATCTGTAATTTGTTCCTTTTCTCTCCCCCCAGCTGTGTAAAGCAGGGCAGGGTTACCCTGCTGGGACAGGGGTCCAGGTCCCCTGTTGAGCCAATATTTCCCCAGGTGACCTTCTGGAGCTGTGCAGGAAGGTGCAGGGCAGGGGGACAACAGGAACCCGGAGATGCCATTTGAAAAAAATCGGTATTTCCAAGCTTTTTGTCCCTGACACAACATCCCCCCCTTGGGAACTCTCCTGGATCTCTTCACCAGGTGTGAGACTGAGCAGGGTTTGGGCTGAAAACTCTCCCAGGAATCTCTGCCAGGACCTCTCAGCTGCTTTCCTTTCCCCCCTGCCCAGGGCTGCCCCTCTCAAATGCAGGGCACAGGGAAGTGTTGCTGTTCAATGCAGTATCTGAGCATTCCTGCTCTCTGCGCAGAACTCAGGATATTGGAGGTGACGAAGAAGGATGCTCAGCCCCCCCGTGAGATTTCACTCCATGAAATCAGGCAGCCAGGGGGGTGTTTGCCTTGCTGATAGCTCAGAGCCTGCTCTGCACTTGGGGCAGAAAAACAAAATTAAAATGAACTAAAGGCCTTGTGTTCTCACCTGAAGGGCTCGCAGCGAGTGAAACCAGCACACGGCAATGCAATTTATTGTAGTGACAATTGAGTAGATACCGAAACAAACCTTTAGGACTTCCTTTGAAATATTACTGGCATTAATTCTTTCTTTTCCAGCAGCAACAATATCTCATGTATTGCTGCCATTTGGAATGCAAAGAGGCACAAAGGAGGAGCCCAAGCAGATTAAGTTCTGCAGTGCCATCTCAGAAAGAATTCAAGACAATGAATTTCACCCTGTCCAGAGTGATCTGGGGGCTGATGATGAAGGATCCCAGTCTTTACTCAGCAAGCAGAATAATTGGAGTTTGCTTTATTAGAGAAAATGATCATCAGGAGCCAGCGCAAGTGATTTATTTCTAATTCCCCTTAATCATTTTGCAAGAAATTTTCTCGAGCTGAGGCAGAATAAAGGGTCCTTCTAAATTCCTGTGTCACAGCAGTGAAGATTCATTGAACCAGACACCCCTGAGCACTGGGAGGGTGGGCAGGCCCTGGCACAGGGTGCCCAGAGCAGCTGTGGCTGCCCCTGGATCCCTGGCAGTGCCCAAGGCCAGGCTGGACACTGGGGCTGGGAGCAGCCTGGGACAGTGGGAGGTGTCCCTGCCCATGGCTGGGGTGGGATGGGATGACATTTAAGGTCCCTTCCAACCCAAACCCTTCTGGGATTCTCTGAAGTCTTTCTCGATCTCTGACAGCCCAAGAAAACTCCCCCCATAAGGGGCCTGGGCTCAAGGGTGTGCCCATGGCAGCTCCCTGGGGAAGAGCTCTTTGCCCTCAAAGGAAGTTCTTCAATTTTAAAAAACGCCCCAAGGCCCTCCTGTGTTTCTGCTCAGCCCCAATCCATCCTGATTTCAGCAGGAATTTCCCCATGGAAAGGGTGCTCAGGCCTTGGCAGGGAGGTTTGGGGTCCCATCCCTGGAGGTGTCCCAGGAAGGCCTGGGGGTGGCACTCAGGGCTGGGGACAAGCTGGGGGTGGTCACAGGTTGGACTCGATGGCCTTGGGGGGCTTTTCCAGCCTCAGGGATCCTGGGATTTATTCAATGCCTGACTCTGGCTGGGGGGGAAGGAAGGTGGGGTTATTTTCTCCTGAGGTGCCCAGAGGCCAAGGCTGAAGCTGGACAGGAGAGCTCCAGGAGGCAGAGCCCAGCCCCCAGGGCTCATCCGCTAACGAGCCTGATGGGAAACAGAGCCCGGGGAGAAAATCAGCTTTTCCTGGACTGCCCACAGCTGTGAAAGTGTCACCCCCAGACAGCAGGTGACTGTCCCTGCACAGAACACCCACAGCAGGAGCTGGGCCAGTGCAGTTTCCTCCTCAAATCCGTGGATTTCCTGTAGTGCTCAATGGGAATTCTGCTTTTAGGGGCAATTTCCACGGTTTCTATTTTATTTTATTTTAAAAAATAAATTATTTTATTTTCCTTTCTGTCAGGGTTGCCACCAGAGGGGGCCAAAAGGCCCGATGGGGACACCCGGGGCCAGAAAGAGTTTTAAGGAGACATAAAACCCCAATAAAACAGTGCAGGATCCTGCTGGGCGCTGTAGCAGTGACTGCTGCTCACAGATCCATGGTTGAAGGTTTTCAACAGCCTTGAAGACCAGATCAGCAAACAGAAAAACCTGCAGTGACCTTCGGTATTTGCCACATTTGTGTTAAAAAGGTTTTCCCACACAATTTAGAGGTTAAATTTAGAAAGTTACAAAATCCAGAGCAGTGAGGGACTGACCCGATCATGAACTCTGGACACTCACACAGAATTTGTTAATGGGAAGCCCAGGTGGCTGATGAACCCTCCTGTCCAGCATGAGCTTTGTGAGGGTCTGGGTGCCTTAAAATGACATTTTCCAGCCCTTCCTGTCCCGTTCCCCGTCGCTGGGTTCCCATCTCTCTCTCCAGACACACAAATATCTGCCAAGCTGTGTGTTTATACTCGTGCCCAGCAGCAGTGGGTGCAGCAGGCAGAGGGCAGGAGGGTTTAACACACTCCTAAACAGCATTAAGAAGGAAAATGATGGCTCCACACCACCTTACAGGGATTATTCTGACTCCATAGGAAAATTGAGTCACTTGTGAAAGATTGACCATGGCCTGAAGGAATGAACTGACTTCAGCACTGCCCAGAGCTCCAAAAAACCAGAGTTTCGCTCCAAAATTGACCCTTCCCAGGTGCGGCACGAACGTGCTGTGCCAGCCTGCTTGAAAACAAGGCGTAAAGGAAATTCCTTGGGGGGCTGGAAAGTGGGGAGGTGTGAAAACGTCTGCCAGGGCTGTCGTAGGATTCGGAGAAGCGGCTTTGAATCATAGTTGCCTTTTTCACCAGGGCCTTTCATGTCGTGTTTGCCTTCCCTGGAGCACGCTGACTGTGGGGGTTGCCGGTGCCTGGTTTCTGCAGAGTTTGAGTTTCCTTTTCCAGCCCGTGTTTCTTCATCTTAAATGAGGCAATTACGAGCTCACCGAGAGGCAGACAAGCAGCCTTTGTGTGCCTGTGACGGGGCAGGGACAGCGGGATCTTGTCACCACAAGCCTCCTCTTAAAGCTCTGCCACCCCAGGCTCCAACCCCGGTGTTATCTCCTCAAACACCCCTTGGAACAGAGGGAAATAAGAGTTTCTCTCTCAGCTCAGCATGAGGAGGGTGTGGGACTCAGGGACCACTCGCACAGTCCAGCTGATAACATCTGGAGGGAAAACCTCATTGTCCCAAGGAGGAGATCACGCAAAATGCTGGTCCTCTCTTCTCAGTTATAAAAAAAATAACGCAGTCAGCTGGTGATGCTCTAATCCCTACAGCAACTCAGCATCCACCGGGCTCCAAGGGTTCCCCAGGTCCTGGCAGCTGCTGGAGGCAGTGCTGGGGATGCTCAGCCCAGGCAGAGAATCCCCAAAGATTCTGTGCCCAGCCTGACTTGTGACAGTGCAGCCGAGAGCTGAGGAGTTTCTGGAGCGAGCCTGGAGTTCCCTGTGGAACTTGTCCCACAGAGCCAGCGTTAAGAAGCAAAATGATGGCTCCAGACCACCTTACAGGGACTGTTCTGACCCCAGAAACTTGTTCCCTGCTCTGGGAATTCAGGACCACTCACAGACAGGGGGGTGACTGTTCTGCCCCTGAGCTCCCTGAGAGCACAGCACAATCTGTGTTTTCGCTGCCAAATTCTCCTCAGAGAGTGAAATTGCTGCTTGATTTCATTTGTCCCTCAGCTCCGTATTTCCTCCTTCAGCCAGGCTCGTTTTCAAAGCAGCTGCAGTGGTGTCATTACTCTGTGAAGTCAAAGCCTTGGCTCTCTCCGTCATCTCGCACCTCTGGCAGCTCCTGTGCCTGCTTTGTCCTGATGGGGGGTGATTTAATGCTCCCTTCCACAATCAGTACAAATGAAAGCCTCGTTATACAGCAAAGCCGTGGCCCGTCTGTAATTACCCCGAGTGGTATTTTAAAGATCTCCCTTGATATCCCACCATTTCTCACTTAAAAAGCCCCATGCCTCACGTTAACCAGCCTCGAAGTGCTTCTCCGCTGGGAGAGCACTGATTGCAGGTAAATGATTCCTCTCGTGGAGGAGCATCAGTCAAGCCTTCCTGGTTTAATTCCTGGCTAATGTGCATACACGCGCACATAAATTGCACAGGGTACATTGAGCAAGAGAAAATATTGACTGAAGGGATCATATTTTGTTTTCCATGGTCAGCCCTGCGCTGGAGCTTTCCCTCCATGAACAGCAATGGAGGCTCCTCAGCACTCTGATTTTTGCAATAAGATTTCAAAGCCTATAAAACTCCTAAGCTGGCGTTTTACCTTGGTAAAGCTGATGGCAATGCCCCTACAAGGTCAGAAATTCACTTTTTATCCTCACATCCATCTGTATCTCTGCTCTGGCTGTCACTGGGTCCCCGTCCAACCCCAGATCCATTCAAGAGCAATCTTTCATTTTAAGAAGTTAAAATGCCTGCAGGCAGAAGGAAAAGTTGTTTTGGTGTGACCTTGTCTCGCTGATACCCTTTTTCCAGCTCTGGCTGGGCATTAATGATCACACCCAAGGTGGGACTGAGGGGACAGGGAGCAGGAGGAGGTCCCTGGTCCCCAGCACTGCTCCGGGTGCCTCGGGCAGCCCCAGGGGCTGTCACCCAGAGCTGTGCCTGTCCCCGCTGGGGTCCATCGCTCTCTTGGAGCACCACACCAGACCAAACCATCTCAAGAAGCATTTGCTCTCCAAAGAAGCAACAGGAGACAGACACACATCAAACCCGGCGGGACAGAGGCTCTTGGCACCTTGGATCAGGAGCTTTCTCATTCCATGCACAGAGCAGGAATTGCAGCCAAGAATAAATGCTGCCCATGGAGAGAGGGCATCTTTTCCTGAAGTTCTGTTCTCTGTGTTTCATCTTTCCCCTAATTCATGTGTGTGCATTTATAACAGAGGCAGGAACTGTTCTTGTGGGGAAAGGAAAGGAAAGGGGAAAGGAAAGGGGAAAGGAAAGGGGAAAGGAAAAGAAGAAGAAGAAGAAGGAGGAGAAGGAGGAGAAGGAGGAGAAGGAGAAGAGGAGTGCATGAATCAATCTCTTACCGTCTTCTGGACGACCAGGACCATGATGGTGGCCAAGGCAAAGACAAACAAGGCGCCCAGGGTGGCGATGATGAAATACAAACACGCTCTGTTGGTGGCGCCAGGCCTCCTGGAACCGGCATCGTCATTGATATCCATGGCTGATTCCTGTGAGTCCTTTGCCCGAGGCAGTGTTTGCTCTTGTGCCTGGCACATTCTTATATAGCTCTCAAGGCGCTGCTCTGTATCTCCCCTCGGCCGGGTTCAAGTTGCAGCCCATCTCTGCTCCTGGCAGGATTTTCCCCCTTCATCCTGGCTCATGTGATCTGGAAAAAAAACTTCATCACTTGCTGCACAAAGCAAGAGGGCCCCGGGGGCGTGAGGCAGGGCGCAGCTGTGAGCAGGGGCAGGAGCTTCATGTTCTCGCTCGGGCTCTCTCCGCGAGGTCCGGCCGCTGCAGCCGAGGTTCCTGATGTCACAAGGTGAACAGGCACCCGGGTCCCCCGCCCCAGGTCCCCCGCCCCGCCGCCGGCTCGCCGTGAAATGGGCCGATATGCAAATTCGCTTTCATTTTATACTCCCTGCAGCTGGGCTCAGGGAGTCGCCCCGAGCTCTGCCTTCCTGTTGTGCACAGAAAGCTCTCCTGCCTCGCCGCAGGGAGCGAGCTCCGGAGCGCTGTGCCCGCAGGTGCCCTCTGGGCAGCCCCGATGTGCCCTGGGGTGCCCCGAGCTCAGCATCCCTGCCAGGGAGGGACAGAGGGGATGGACTCGCTGTGCCCTGGGGTGCCCCAAGCCCAACATCCCTGCCAGGGAGGGACAGAGGGGATGGACTCGCTGTGCCCTGGGGTGCCCCAAGCCCAACATCCCTGCCAGGGAGGGACAGAGGGGATGGACTCGCTGTGCCCTGCACTGGTGCAGCCCCACCCGAGGGCTGGGCAGTTTTGGGCACTCAGCAGGAGAAGGACACCCGACTCTGAGGGTGTGTCCAGGGCAGGACAGCCGAGGGGGTGAGAGAGGCACCAAGGGCAGGAGTTTGAGGAACACCCGAGGTCACTCGGTCTGTCCAGGCTGAGGAGGCTGAGGAGGGCTCTCCTGGCACAGGCAGCAGGGCAGGGGCTGCTGTTCCCCTCTCCGTGCCCAGCACAGCACAGGAGGAACGGGACAGGAGCTGCTTCAGGGGAAGATCAGACAGGACATCAGGGAAAGGCTCTTCCCTGGGAGGGTGGCTGAGCCCTGGAACAGGCTCCCCTCAGCACTGCCCCAAGGCTCAAGGAGCACCTGGAGGATCCTCTTGGTTGTCTGATTTCATGTTGGGCAGTCCTGGGAGGAGCAGGGAGATGGACTCAGTCCTTACGGGTCCCTTCCAACTCCAGATATCCCATGATTCTGTGACTCTGGTCTGTGGAGGTCTGGAGATATTTGGGTGAGATTTTCATTGAAGGATTTCATAGAAATGGGTCAGAAATATGTTTCTGATGCAGGATGCAAGTTCCAGGCAGAAAGAAAGCGGTGACACCGAAGCAGCTGAACGCAGAGGGTGTCTGCAATCCCACATTTATCTGAAGGCAGGGAATTCCTGCTCACTTCTGTCCTGGCCTGGCCTGGGGCTGTCACCTGGCTTTGCACAGAACTCCAGTGAGATTATCTGGAAACATTCCTGCTCTATTCCAGTGCTAAAGGAGCACTCATTCCTAACCCTGCATGGTTCCTGTGGGATGATTCCTGGCTTTCTGGCCAGTCCAGCTCCAAAGATCCCTGGGTGTGACAGTGTTCCCAGCTGGCTGTGTGTCCCCTTTGAATCCCATCCGTGCAAGCCACTTCACTTCTGCAACAAACCAAGATTCCCAGGAGGGTTATTTGTCTCAGCTATTCCCAATTTGATAGTACAAGGACATCAGAGAGGGCAAAGAGGCTCCTACCATGGCCCAGCCAGCTCAGCACCTTGCCCTCAGCAGAGAGCAACCAGAAATTCCTTGGGAAGGATGGCAGAATAGGAACCCAGGAATTTATCGAGTGCAATTCTCCAGTTCCCTCTGATTTGGGCTCCCAGATAAAAGGTAGAACTTTTCAATTTTAATCCAATTGTTCTTTACACCCCTGACACCGCAGCGCTGGGCATTTTCCTGTCATTACTACCTTTCAGAAAATCGCACAGCACCACAAAGGCTCTTGCAAATTTGCTGAGCGGTGTTTTTTAGAGCTTTCCTTGTCACCATGGGAACGGGCACAACCTGTTTTAACCAGAGACAAAGGATGAGAAAAAGAATCTCACTTGGTTGCACCTGGCAGGCTGGATGAGGTGAATCCTCACCTGTTGGCATGCAAAACTTCCGGACAGGCACGAGCAGCCGAGGTTCTTGTTCTGGGAATTAATTTCGGTTGTAAAGGAAAGATTTTCAGCCTGGGAAAGTTAATTTGACCCCTTAGGGCCAGAGCAGCAAATCGAGCTTTGGGGAGCAGCACATGGAGATCCCCTACCAAACTCCTCCCCAGTGATGTGACAGCTCTGGAATGCAGGAAAATCCAAATTCCCAAGGTTTTGTGGTGGCTCTAGAACAGGCAGTTCAGCAGCTCCTGCTGGTGGCAGAGCAGATGCTTCCCTCACTGAGGATGATATTCCTGAGAGTGACGGTGCTGTGGCTTGTAGGGTGTCACCCCACGTGTGGTGTCCCAGCTCTCAGTGAGCTCTGAGGCTTTCACACCCACACCTGCCTTGCAGGTGAGCTCTTCACACAGAAAACACTGGTGCTGAATTTATATAAGAACAACCAGGTGATGGCTGCAGAAGGAAAAGAGATCAGTGAGGAGAAACAGGATAAATTTGTGCGAACGAGCACAATCCAGATCAAACCGGGCCTGGTGCTTTCTGCCGTAAATCCGGTCAGCCCCCAAGCACAGCACTGCAAACCCCAGGGCGAGCTGGAAATGCTGGGATCTGCTGGGAAGGGCCCGTAATCCCAGAATCCCAGAATGGTTTGGTTCGGAAGGGACCTGAAAATCATCCAGTGCCACTCCCTGCCATGGGCAGGGACACCTCCCACCATCCCAGGGTGCTCCAAGCCCCGTCCAGCCTGGCCTTGGGCACCCCCAGGGACGGGGACCCCCCATTAAATGGGTGTTTTGGGGTACTCTGGCTGTACATCCTGCCTTGGCGCTGGTGATGTGTTTCAAACATAACTTCAGTGCAATGCTCTGCTGCTAATTCCTGCAAACATCACCCTGCAGACCCTTTCTCACCTTCCTGATGGGGCCGATTCCCAGAGCACAGTTCAGTGTTTCGTGTCTTCTGCCCAGGGCTGCACCAGCTCCACCCAGCTCTGGTTCAGGAGGTTCAATAGCAGGTGCTTGCCCCGAATTTGCATTGGCACGGGCTGTGTCCTCTGCAGCAAAGAGCTTTGCATAAAAGGGCAGGGAGGCAGCAAACAAGTGAACCACAAAACCAGCAGCCCTAATTCTTTCTTGGTAGATGTTGCAAGCGACTGCCTTTGTCAGGAAAAAATACAAAATATCCCAGCCCATTGTTGGTACTGATTGTTCTACTCCTCAGCTGAAAGGAAATGAACTGAGAGCTGAGAAATGCACCCTTGGCTGAAGCTGTGACACCTGAAACCTTTATCAAATTAATGCCCAATTTCTGGGAGATGTGTGGGTACCCAGCTGCCACTGAAATCCGGAGCGGAAGAGTGTGGGTGCCCTTAGAAGTTTCTGGGTTTACCTGAGCTCTGTCCATTTTTTGTCAGAGCCATCTCCTGTGTTTACATCCGTGTTGTTCCCTCCTGGAACCTCACCCAAGATCTAAGAGAGAAAATGAACCATAATGTCAATTTTATTACCCTTTGTGATTCCTGCCATCATCCTCATTGAGGGTCATTAATTGCAAGGATGCTGTTGGGCTTCTTGTGGAATCAGGGAATCCCGGAGGGTTTGGGGTGCAAGGGACCTTAGAGATCACCCCATTCCACGCCCTGCCATAGGCAGGGACACCTTCCACTAGCCCAGGTGGCTCCGAGCTCCATCCAGCCCAGAATGAGATGATTTCCAAGGTCCTTTATCTGCAGTGAGAGACCCCAGTGGGTGCTGGGTTCTGCAGCCCCCCGGGCTCTGCAGCTGATGCACCCACACCAACGTGTGAGCACTTGTGGGGACGGTTTGATGTGGAAACACGAATTCAGTAAATGGAGGTTGCTGCAGAGCAGCCCTGGGAGGGTGAATCACCTCCCTGTCAGAGGCTTTGTGTTTCTTCCCCTGAATCACTCCCAGGTCGCTCTGGGGCTGCGCTCGTGCTCTGCTGCACAGCACTCAGCTTTTGAATTTCCCAGCTCCTGCACTGCTTTAGTGTGGAACTCTACAACTCCCCACGGGCTGGGAGCTCCTGTTCTCCCATCCTGCTCAGACACAACAAATCCTCTCCAGGCTGCACTCAAGGACACCTCGTTGGCCCAGGCCCCCAAAGATGGAAACGGAGCCTCTAAAAGGGGGGACAGACTTGGGCTCAATTCCATCATCCCCTGCAATTGTCATTGGAGAATGAACCCTGATCTGGGAATGGATCCAAACTGATCCAAGTGGAGCAAACTGGTGCCCCGGGGTCCATCTTGGGTGTGGCCTCTCCCGGCGAGGCTCTGAGTGCCCGAGGTGTCCCTGTTGAAGGCCCTGCAATAAATCCCCATTTTATTCTCTCAATCCTGTCTGGCCTCTGCTCTGGGGAGCCTCTGATCAGGCATCAGATCTTCGCCTCAGCATCTGTGGGAGAAGAACAGAATTTAAATCAGGAAGGGCCCTGTAGGTCAGAGTGTTGGACATTGGGAAAGGGCACAGAGTTATCCCAAACCCCTGGAAAATGGGAATGCTGCTGAGCCAGGGAAAAGCATCAGGTGGGGCTGAGCTGGATCAGACTGGAGCAGCTTCTGGGACCTGGACGTGGCCCTGTCACTCCCCCAAGGGACAGGGTGGAGATGAGCAGTGGTTTGGGAGTGATGATGGGGGAAGGAGAACTTGGGTGTCTCTGAGACACAGATCCGAGGGGCTGGGTCAGGACAGGCATGGCTCTGCAATGGTTCTGCTGTAAGAATCAGAATTTTCCCATGTGAGTCTAAAACATTAATAATTGGCCATGGAAAGAAGTGGGACTGTGACCTAAAGACTGGGTTTATGGTAAAAGCTGTTATTTGTGTTCCCTGTGCACAAGTGGTGACGGATTTTGATCAGAGAGAGATGAGAGAGCTGCGGTCAGATTGAAAAGAGCCAAACCTTCCTGGGGACCCCAGAGCAGAGTTACACCACAGCTGAATTCACCTGGAGGTTTGAGGCACCCAGATTAGGAATAAAGACCCCACAAAAGCGGGCACTCAGCATCTGACAGCTCCTAAATCTCCCTGGGTCCTGTGAACGGGGTCTGCTCAGCAGGGCATTCAGACACTGAACCCTGCTGGGCAACCACTGAAAAATGCAAGTTTCACTAGCTTAAGATGCAGTCTGTGCACCAAGGGAAGTGGGGTGAAAGCCTATTTATAATTCTGGCAGGTTGAGAGGCTGTGTCAGTTCACCTTTCTCAAAATAAGAAAGCTCCATCACTCTTCTTCTCAGCAAGGAACTGTGAAGTTGGGGTTTTTTTCCATCTCTATGGGGCAAATAAGGAAAGATCTTGAAAAATTCCCACTGTGGAGTGCCTGGGGTGCCAGGGCTGCCTTCTGGCACTCAGGCTGGGCTGGATTTATCCTCACAGCACCTGCTGAGATGGGGCACTGTTGGTGCTCCTCCTCCGCCTCCCTGGTAAGGACAGAAACGAAGCTTCAGAAGGTGAAGGTGCCTCTGTTTAACCTCGGGGGTTCAACACAGCTGAGCCCTCCGGTCTGGGGATCCTCTTCAGGCGTTTGTGCCCCTAAAGGCTCCCTGAACCAGGCCCCAGGACTCTGCGCAGTTGATGCAAAGGACTCAGGAGCATGAAAAGCACACAGAGAAAAGCTGCAGCAAAGGATGGAGTGATCAGTCAAAATCCCCCCAAAAATCCATGTTCAAAGAAGGCAATATGACCTGTCTTCTCAGAGGAGCTTCCTCTCCAGGTGTGAAACTGGTAAAAGTCCTAAGAATGATGTTCCAAAGTGCCTGGAAGGACAGAAATCACCTGGAGCTTTTTATTCCTGGTGATTGCAGCGAGTTCAGCTGAAAGCTGCCGGGAGCTCTTGGTTACGAGCTGAGGCCTGGGGCACCTTCAGGCTGTAGCTGCTTCTTGGTGTCCATCACCACGGTTAGAGACAAAAATCACCAGAAAAGACAAAAGAAAAGCTGGACATTCCCTCCCTGGAGCAGTGCAGTGCTTGGCTGACCAACATGTCCAAGGAGAGCTGTGGAGATCCCAGCCCTCCCTAATTTACGATCCTGCTAATTGGGGTGTGCACAGCTCTGGGTGAGCACTGCTCTGAGGGCTTCCCACAGGCTCTGCTCACTGGCAAGGGACAAGAGTCTCTAAATAATTAAATCATTCTGGGCTCCCCAGGCCGATCCTGAAGGTGGAACTGAGTGATCTTTAAGATCCCTTCCAACTTTAACCATTTGGTGATCCGTGTAGGCTGGCAGGCGGAAAAATCTGATGAAAAAGTTTGGAAAAGCAGTATTGTCAGAAAAACACCAAAAGAACCAGCCCAGACAAGTTGTTTGGTTTTGATATCTCTGAGATAGGCAGGGAAAATATCTGAGGGCATTGGGACCAGGAGCCTCATTAGCAGGTGTGGGATGGGAGGTTAATTATCGGGGTTCTGTGAAAAATCCCCCCCTATTTTTGGCATCACCCTTGTGAGGGTGGCAGTCATCAAATGACCACTATGGACCCTGCTTGGGAGTGAAATGAAGGAAGGCCAGCGTGGAACGGGGCTGACCCAGGGATTGGGAGCCGCCACGGTCAGGTGCATCCAGGGAGGAGCAGCAACAGCGGGATGAGGGTATCGAGGCGTCCCCGTGTCACACAACAGCCCTGACTGCCAGGACGTCATCACTGCCTGCTTGTTTGCACAGGCCACAAAATGTAGAAGTCACAAAAGGAAAATCAAAATGTTCAACCTCAAGTGGCAGTCTCTGTTTGTCCCTGCAGAGGTAATTGTCAGGTAAAANTCAAAATGTTCAACCTCAAGTGGCAGTCTCTGTCCCTCCAGAGGTAATTGTCAGGTAAAGTCCTGCAGGTAAAATCCTGCATCTGCCAGTACTTTCTCTGGAGCAGTTACCCTGAAATTATCCCAAGCCTTCTCAGAGCTGTATTTCGTACCCACACCCGCTCTGGATCCTGGTTGGTTTTCCTTTCAGGGAATTAAGTTTGGCATTTCTTCCTCTGATTCCAGTCCTGGCATACAAAAGCTCTGTGCGTTCCCATTGATATTCACATCATTTCTGCTCCAGCGTCTCTTGAAATAATGCAGCCCCGGAACCTTTGCAATGTCACTCTCAGTTTAGGCAGGATGAAAAGTTCAATCTTGCCCATTCTTGAATTCTGTCCCACTTTTATTCCTTTCTTTGGTGCCTTTGTGAAAATGTCATGGGGTTCCTTGGGCACACCCCACACAGCAGGTTTTGCCAGTGGAAAAGCAGGATTTCCCTGTCCAGAAAAGCTGGGCACTGAGGTGTCTGAAGGACGCTCAAGAGAACCCATCAACACGAGCCACTGTACCGAAGAGCCAGGTTTTTCTGGCAATACTACTTTTCCAAACGTTTTCCCTGGATATTTCCATGCTGGAGGCCTGCCAGCCTACTGATGCCTGAGCAGAGGCTCCCCAGAGCAGAGGCCAGACAGAATTCAGAGAATAAAATGGGGATTTATTGCAGGGCCTTCAATAGGGACACCTCGGGCACTCAGAGCCTCTCCGGGAGAGGCCACACCCAAGCTGGAGCCCGGGGCACCAGTTTGCTCCACTTGGATCAGTTTGGATCCATTCCCAGATCAGGGTTCATTCTCCAGTGACAATTGCAGGGGATGATGGAATTGAGCCCAAGTCTGTCCCCCCTTTTAGAGGCTCCGTTTCCATCTTTGGGGGCCTGGGCCAACGAGGTGTCCTTGAGTGCAGCCTGGAGAGGATTTGTTGTGTCTGAGCAGGATGGGAGAACAGGAGCTCCCAGCCCGTGGGGAGTGGGAGAGTCACACACTAAAGCAGGGCAGGGGTTGGGAAATATAAAAACTGAATCCTGAGGCATCACTACAGGGATCACAGAATGGTTAAAGTTGGAAGGGATCTTAAAGCCCATCCCATCCCACCCCTGCCATGGCAGGGACACCTCCCACTGTCCCAGGCTGCTCCCAGCCCCAGTGTCCAGCCTGGCCTTGGGCACTGCCAGGGATCCAGGGGCAGCCACAGCTGCTCTGGGCACCCTGTGCCAGGGCCTCCCCACTGTCACAGAGAAGGGTTTTTTTCCCAAAATCCCACCTAACCCTGCCCTCTTTCAGCTTAAGGCCATTTCCCCGTGTCTCATCACTTCCTATCCTCATGAAAGTCCCTCCCCAGCGTTCTCATGAGCGCCCTCAGGCACTGTCGGGTGCTGTAAGATCTCCCAGAGGAAGGAATGCCACAAGGGGAAGCTCAGCCACACCTTCAGAGGTGCCTTCGTGAGCTCAGCTGTGCTTGGGGACACGTGTGTTCCCAGATCTGACAGCTCCCCAGGTGCTGGAGCCCTGCGGGGTGCAGGAGCTGTGCTCCTGTGAGTCAGCAGCAAACACCTTCCCCAGCAGCTCAAGGGGATGCTGAACTCAGGGAGCAAACCTGCCCTGCGGTTTTATGCAAACCCTTTTTCCTTCTTTTAGTCTGCGTGGGTTCGTGCCCCCGAAGTTTCGCTCTCGGTTTCAAGTGTGAATGAATTCGATATCTTTAGGTCAAGTTCAGCTAAAAGAAACTCCCCAGCTCAGACTGCTTTCGGCACAAACCTAAGCAAAACCACAGAATTGCTCATGGTTTCCAGACGAAACCATGCCGTTCACCTTGTTTTTGGGGGGTTTCATTATGAAAGTTTCATGGAGTCCAAAAATCTTTGAATTGTGTCCTGCCCACTTCTGCCTACTGGGAATATAATGGTTGGCAGTGGAAACCTCTGCTGCAAAGAGATATTTCTGTGCTCCCCAGCTGGTTTGAAGTGAGAATAGATTGATTTTTTTGCCCTTTGAACTTTGGGCTTGGTTTAGGCCCTGCTTTGGCCTCCTTAGTGTGGTTTCAGTCCATGCCTGGAAGACAAAAAATCAGGGATTTCATGGTGGGGAATCAGTGCAGGCATGGCATAGCCGAGGCTACATCTTCCATATCTCAGGGTTTAAAGAGATTTAGAAAAAGCCAAGACTCTGGTGTTGTTCCCTCTTGCTGATTAAGAGAGGCTTCTTCCAACAGAGATTAAAACTTGGATCATTTCTCAGTCGGGGAAAACATCGAGCACTTGGTAACTGGGGGTGTCACACTCATGTGACGTGAAAGACAACCTCAGCCTTGGATTTGTGACAGTTTAATTAGAGAAATTAAAACACCAGCGAGAAGAAGGGTGGGCAACACTAGAGAAAACCTGCAGAAAATTTATCTTGAAATGCAGCTCATTTCCAGCGACACCCAAGGGAATGTGCTTGTCCTGGGTGCGCTTCCGAAGGCTGTGTCTCACCTCCTGAGCCAGTTCTGTCACCCAGGATCCATCAGCATGAACCCATTTCACTGAATTCCTGAGGAATTTCCTTACTGAGCACAGCTGAACCAGGAAACTCCACTAGACTGGAAGATTTCATTTCAGATGACAGCCAGCTCTCAGCTCAAAGGCTTCCAGTCAGGATGGCCCTGCCGCTTCTTCCAAGAAGTCACGACAAATAACAAACTCCAATCCCATGGATTTGCTTCTCTTTTCTGTTGGATTGACAGAGTCAGAGAGAAAAGAGGAAAACCTTGTGGATTGTTTTCCCTCACCTGTCATTAACTCTCACTTCCACTGGACAAAACTTTTTTTTTTTCTTCTTTAACCTAAATTCACACGGATCTAGGTTGAGATTTCCTTCTTTCCCCAGCTGGAATAAATAATAACTAAATAAACAAACCAAATTGCTCAAATTTCTGTCAGTAAAGGTATTTTCTAGACCCCAAACCATTTGTTCACTGCTGCTCCTGTTAAGCAGGCAAAACCTGCAGCCAACTTCCCCTGCTCGACAGAGAGTGTGACTTCTCAAAACACGCAGGATGGGAAAATGCAGCTTCAAGCAGAGTTTTGAATGAATGAAATAAAAACACAGCGAACAATTGAAAGTTTGAGGCGCCCACTCAGATGCAGAAAATATCCCCTTCCTCTGTGGCCGCTGCGAAATGTAACGAGGCAGTTTCAGGATGTGTCTCGAAACGCTGCTTTTGGGTCGGTTTGGTTGGGTTTTAGCTCTTTTCTAGAGCAGGTCGGGCCCGTGGGTAAAACCCAGCCTGGGAGGAAATCTGGTTTCACCTGTGGGCTCTGCCCAGGGCTGTGTCAGCACCGTGTCCCGCCGTGGCTCGGGGACAAAGGAGCGTGGCCTGACCCCCGGGAGGTGCCAGCAGCCCCTGGAAGGGGAGCAGCGTTTCACAGGGGACATCCAGGACTTTGCCTCGGGTTCCTTAGGCCAGAAAGCCAAGGGGAAAGAATAGGAGGGGAGCAGTGACTGAGGAAAGCCACCCAGGTGTGCTCTGCGCTTCTCTGCTGTGAACACCTTGGCAGGGAGATGTTCAACCCAGCTCTGAGCAGGAGCCCCTGATGAGGATAAAATCTGTGCCTAAATCCTGCCATTTTCACCCCACGGCTCAAATCTCGTTCCAAGAAAAATCTTTGTGATTTTTCCCATTTCACAGAGAGAAAAGCTCAGGCAGGAGGTGGAGAAGTGACAGATGGAGCAGAGACTCCCCAAAAAGTTTGATGCATTGGAGAGGTGAGGCCCATGGAGCTGCGGTGGGATTCTTCCCTGAATTCCAACAGGACCATTGGCCAGGGAAAAAAGCTCCACGAGCACTTGTGACTGTCCCTGTTGTCCCAGCTGAGCCTGAGCTGGGCCAGGCAGGGAATGAGGGAGGGATGTGGTGAAGCTCAGGAGGAGGAGGAGGAGGTGTAGGTTGTGAGAGAAGATGAAGCAGCCTCGACACCGGCGGAGGAAACATCACATTTGGAATTTCAAGAAGTCGACTCGACATTTCTGCGTATCTGTGCCAGATAAACATCTCAGCCTCCTTTATGGCTGGGAATCATCTTTTTCTGTTTATAAATAGAAAAAAACCCCCAACAAGTTGCCTCGTGTTATTTCCGGCGGGGCTTTTTGGGGGTGGATATCTGTGGGTGGTAAACAGCCCACAGAGAAGCTGTTGTTATTATTAATCAATATAAAATGGGGAGGGCAGGGGCTGAGGCTGAGATAAGCCAGCCTCGGGCTCACCACAACCCAAATATGGGTGAGGGAGGGCAGCACAGGCACGCTGCTGCTCTGGGGATGTGATTATTGCTGCTTTGTGCTGTTATTTCTGTTCCTGACAGCATTTTTCTTGCCAAAAGACAACTTAGGCAGAGACACAAATACCTGAAAGCCTAAAATCGAGCAATGAAACACAAAGGCATCGACAGGCAGCTGGACAGGGTGAGCAGGGCGCTTGAGGAGGTGGTTTAGGCTCGGCAAAGCCTTGCTGGTGTCGTGGTGAGCACCAGCAATGCCAACCTGAGCTCTGGGGCGCTGCAGAGACCCTGCGGGGCAGCCTGGTGAGAGCAGCCTGGCCAGGGGGGCAGAGGCTGCCGAGGAGCAGAAGCACAGCGCATTTATGGGGTTTGGGGCTCTGTCTCCAGTCTGAAGGAACAAAAGCACAGAACATTTATGGAGGGTTTGTCTCCCATTCTGGGGAAGCAGAAGCACAGCACATTTATGGGGTTTGGGGCTCTGTCTGGAGGAGCAGAAGCACAGCACATTTACGGCGTTTGGGGCTCTGTCTCCCATTCTGGAGGGCAGGGACTGCCCCTGGAGCATCCCCGGGGTGGGCAGCAGTGCATGAATGCTATTGCAGGGGATGGATCTGGCTTTGGGGAGAGGAAAAACCTCTGGAGCTGGGACTCGGAGGCACCCGAGGCATTTCTGCATGCCCAGGTGCACAGTGGATGGTGGCCGTGGGGGGCACTAAGCCGTGCCAGCTGAATCCACAGAGCTGTCACCTGAATTCCACAGGGGGTACCTCACCAGTGGGGCTTTGGAGAGACCCTCAGGGCAACCTCACCCATCAGCTCTGAAAGCAGCTGGAGCTCCTCAGGCTGCCCAGAGACTGGGAGGGTGGGGAGGCCCTGGCACAGGGTGCCCAGAGAAGCTGTGGCTGCCCCTGGATCCCTGGCAGTGCCAGGCTGGACAGGGCTGGAGCAGCCTGGGACAGTGGGAGGGGTCCCTGCCATGGCAGGGGTGGCACTGGAGGAGTTTTAAGGCCCCTTCCAACTCAAACCCTTCTGGGATTCTGTGAAATATTGCGGTGGATTCCCCTCCTCTCAGAAATGCCGTTTCACTAAGAGCAAAACCGGATTTTGGAAAGATCGTCATCATTCTGATAAAACTTTCCAGAAATTAAAAAAAACCCTTGTATTTTAATAAGCTTGAAAGACACAAATTCAGCATTTGGGGAATAGAATGATTCCATTTTTCCATTAAAACAGCATTTTGTTTTGGAACTCTCCACTTGTTATTATTTTCTTTATTTAATGTATTTATTAAGCTTGAAACGATGAGGAAAATGAAGCCTTTTGATCTATGTTTGCTGCATTTTAGTGGTGGAGAAAGGGACTTTTTCTTTGTGATACATTACTAGGATTTATTTTGTAAACAGAATTTATTCTTCAGCTGCCTCACTACAAGCCAAACACAACAGCAAAATAATTCCTAATGAATCACTGGTGCATCACTTGTGGTTTGGCAGGAATGACAAACATTGTCAACACTTCCATTCAACAGTTTGGGAAGCCTTCCCTTCCGCCATTTGAATGGATTTTGTACCACTTTGGAAAAGGATCAGTTTTGTTTTGTCTCCCAAAGAAACAAAGAATTCCTCAGTCCAGCAAGGACTGGATGATGATGCACAACAGGGAGGACAGGCAGTAAAAATAGGTGATTATTTACTATAGGAGAAGGAGGGAGTTGTAGGGATTAGGTGAGGTGAGGGATTAGGAGGCTGAAAGATTGAATTTGTGGGTCCAAGGGAATGGGAAGGATGCTCTTGATGCCTGAAGATTCAGTTTTTATATTCCCAGCCCCTGCCCTGCTTTAGTGTGTGACTCTCCCACTCCCCACGGGCTGGGAGCTCCTGTTCTCCCATCCTGCTCAGACACAACAAATCCTCTCCAGGCTGCACTCAAGGACACCTCATTGGCCCAGGCCCCCAAAGATGGAAACGGAGCCTCTAAAAGGGGGGACAGACTTGGGCTCAATTCCATCATCCCCTGAAATTGTCATTGGAGAATGAACCCTGATCTGGGAATGGATCCAAACTGATCCAAGTGGAGCAAACTCGTGCCCCGGGGTCCATCCTGGGTGTGGCCTCTCCCGGAGAGGCTCTGAGTGCCCGAGGTGTCCCTGTTGAAGGCCCTGCAATAAATCCCCATTTTATTCTCTCAATCCTGTCTGGCCTCTGTTCTAGGTAGTCGCTCCAAGGCATTGCTGGCATAAAAACAAAGTTAGAACTTTAAACCAAGACAGAGTTTCATCTTTACTCATCTAATATTGAAAGGGTTGTTGGTCTCCTGTTGAGACCAGGTCATCAGTGGCTGAATTCACAGACTCCTCTCACATGTACTCATTCCGTGAGTCCCAGGGAGGGAATTTTAGCCTGCAGTTTTCATGGAATTATTAGCAGGTATTTTCCTGTGCTTTCATTCAGGTTATGGTATTCTAATTTGTGCAGGCTGTCCCAGTCATGATTTCTTGAAGATGTGGGAAGATTGCTCAAATTTGTGGTCTGAATTACTCAGAGAGGGAGATTGTATCTGTTATTATGGCACCCACAGGTTAATTAATCACCCTGGTAATGAATGCAGTAGAACATCTCCATCATCTCTCTCAGGTTTTGCCAAGGACCAAACCAAGTAGGTGATCTTGGATCTAAACCATCCATCACCTCATCTTGTCTAATTCTGGTGTTTCAGCACTTCCAAAACCCGTGGTTTCACCTCAACCTTTCAGCAAAACCCCACTCAGACTCAAGAACAGGCTTGGTCAACCTGAAAGTGCCTTTTCCAATGAATCGGTGAGTCACTGGACCGTTTTCTCCCAGTTTTCGAGTGGCAGCCTTTCAGGGCAGGCAGCTCTTTGCTCGCTGAGATGGCAATCACGGCCCATTCCGCCGTGGGAGTGATGAAAGCTTGGCCCGTGGGCTGTGCAGCCATCCGGGACTGCACCCTGTGCTAACCCCAGCTCCGGGGCACCTCCTAATCTGCCTCGCAATTAATGCCACGCAGTAAATGCCATTCACTGGCTGCACCCTGTGAACTGCTGGCCAGGTTTGAGGTTCCCACACACTGCTGCTGGCTGGGATTTGCTCTGGCTTGCAGGTCCCCAGTGGGCTCTGTAATTTTGGTTGCCACCTGGCTGCTCTCCTTTCCCTCATGCTGCACACTCAGCTGCAGGCCTGGCCAAATGTTTGGATTTTGACATTGTAACCACAGAGACACAAAAGTCACAAGGGCTGCCTGGAGAACAATTCCTCGTTGTGTGGAGAACCCCTGGCCCAGCTGCTGGTTTCATCAGAAAAACGGTGCCCAAAAGAATTGACTGCAGAAATTCAGTGTCGCCACCATTTGCTGCTGTGCTGGAGCTGCATGACCTCTGCCTGTGACAGTGATAGCCATGACTTAATTGGGCAACATAGAAAACAAACATTCATTTATTTTAAATGCTGAAGGGTTTGTTTTGCAACTTGGGTTTGTTGGGTCATGGCCTGGATTCATCTCTGGCTCGCTGCCCCCACTCAGTCAAGGTTTAACAGGGATCTTTCATGCCTCTTTATTTTGAAATCAAGAGAGAGAAATAGGATTTTTCCAAAGGGGATTGTCCGGTTTATTTTATGGGGTTCAGGAGGGCATGGCTCCTGTCCCTCTGCAGAGCCTCCGCTGCCATCGGCTGGGAGAGCTCCATCCCTGGGACACTTTGGTGGCTGGGCAGACACAGTCTGGCTGTACAGGGCAGCAGCTGCCTGTGATACCGGTTTGGTTTTTGCCTTTTTTTCTTGTATCTATTCTCGGTATTCTCTACACATCTTTTTTTAGCTCTGTGGCTCATTATTGCATCAGTGGCTGGTTTTCCCAGGAGTTTTCCACACCCTGTACCTGAACAGAAAACCAAAGCAAATTCCAGAACTCCTGGGCTGTCTTGGTTCTCCGTGGCTGCCAAGGTGTGTGAGACATTTTCATAACCAAAGCCCAGCCAGCACCAAGGGGGGCTCCAGAGAAGGGGCTTGACCTGGGGGGGGGGACGCGCATCACCACTTGTGCTCCTAATTGGTGCTTTTTTGTCAATTATGCCAATTTACCAAACTTAGAAAATTGTGTGTGCCCCTGTGGGGCTGGGCTTTTGTGGATGCTCTTCCATAACTGCCCCTGGAGCCCTCCACATAAAGATCCACTTTTATATCCCCTCCTGTACTAGAACTATCTCGAGTTTCATTTCCAGGTTGGGAAAAAGGCAACACCTGAAGTCTCAGACAGTGGGAAAGAAAAAGGAAAACCAAAAGCAAGGAGTGCTCTGGATGCAGACCCTGCGGGTCAGCCAGACCTGGAGGGCTGTGACCCATGGGAGACAGAGAGAGAAGGAATCACATTCCCAAGTTTCATCTTGGAGCAAAAGCTGTGAAGAGTGAGCCTGCTGAAGGGAAGGTGTCTCTGCTGCTTTCCAGGATGAAGCAGCACTGGCAGCTGCAGGACCCTGTCCCGTGGGGAGCCAGAGCTGCACCCACTCCCTGCGTGAGGAGCAGCAGGGCTGCAGCCCTTCCCGAGGCCAGCCCGCCAGGGAGACCCTGAGCAGCTCTGCTTGGCCTTCAGAGGTGTATCTGAGAGCAGAAAACTGCAAAATCATGAAGAAAAACTGAAATGAAACAGTATTTGCTGGTTAAAAGAGCTGAGGCAGCTCTTTGGGTTTGTTTTCATTTCAGCGGATGCCAGGTCATTTTTAATTGTGATGTGTGTGAGTTCTCCCGTCCCTACAGAGGCAGGCACAGCGAGAGCACACCTCGGGCTGCCTGACAGACTGCTGGTGTGGTTTTGTGAGGTTTCCTGAGAACCAGGGGACATTTCTTGTTTTGCAGCTTTACAGAAACCCACAAGTGCCGGAGCGCTTTGGTGCTCTAATAAACAGGGCAGCGTGGGGAGAGGTTACCCACGGGCACCAACCATGGCTCTACCCTGGCCAGCTCGGCTGCTGGGCCCTGCACAAACCCACGCTGAGGTTCCTGAGGTTCCTCATGGACTGGGATGTGCCACTGAGGTTCTGGAGCTGCCAGGAGAACGTGGTTTATCTTTACCAGCACCTGTGGCAAATCCACCTCAGAGCCTCCCACAGGGCACCCCGTGTGCGCACGGTGATGCAGAAAGAACAGGAGGAGGGAGCTGCTTGTGTCAGATGTTCCCCTGGGGCTGGCGAGTTGAGTTTTGAAAGAAAAAAAAAATTAAAAAAAGCTTTAAAGTACATTCTGTGGGTTTTGTAATTTTTTTTTCTTTCACAGAGGACATTGGGTGGAAATTCTTACAGCAGGAGCCAGGCGGGCTCTGTTTGGTGCTGAGCTCTCCCCACGCCGAGGAGCTGAGGATGGGCAGGAGCAGGGATGGCGGGGCAGGGAGGAAGGGATGATGCTCTGGGCTCTGGCAGTGATTTCTCTGCATTGAGCTGCCTGGTTTGTGGCTTGAGGCTCGGTTTTGACACAGGTGAAATGGAAATCCCCAGGACTGGGTGTGTTTGAGAGCTTCTGACAGGAAATGCCTTCCAGCAGATTTCTGTGTGAGAAGAAAAACTGAATGGAAGAAGAGGAAAGATCAGGAATATTTATTTTGCCTTCCTCCCCATGCCCACATGGACACCTCTATCTGGCTGTGCTGTTTTGCAGCCAAACAAGCCAAGATTTAAGGAAAGGCTTTTTCCCTGAGGAAAACCCTCTGCCCTGGGTGGAAGAAAGTGAGAAGAAAGCAAAATTCCCGAAGGGAGTGGAACCAGCGACAGTGGGTGATTAATGAACCAAACCATCTGCCCCAACCACAGCACCCCACAGTGGGGTTTCACTTTCTCCCAGGACCTCCCAAACCTCCTCATCCCAAGGGCCAGGCTGCTGCCAGCTGGTGTTTCTGTGTCCCATCCACAGAAAGGCCCTGGGCTCTCCCCAGGGAAGGCACTTGTGGAGAATTTCTGGTATTTCTTGAGAGATGGGTAAGAAGCTTTGAAACGCCGTGATGTCTTACACAGGAACACGTGAAACTTCTCTTGAGAGGAGGAGGATGTGAAAAATAATCTTGTGACTCTTACAAGGACTAAAGGCTCAGCCTTCAACTTATTAAAATATAAACAACACCAGTGCCATTTATTGCTGTCCACCCCCTAGAAGGGTGTGAGCAGTGAAATGAGAGCTGCCAGATGTGAAAAGTGCCCAAAAATTATCTGATTTCGACAACAGCTCCAGGTTTCCTGCTGTTTGAAGTCCAACAAACCTCGCACCAATGTGCTGAGTACCTTGAGCCCCCTGGAAGTCAAAGAGGAAATCCTGCCGGTAAGACTGGCTGGAGAAAGAACTCTTGAAACATCTCACCTCGGCCAGGTGGAGACGAAGGCTCCCAAAATGCCAGGTGTGGTCACAGGGGCTGAATGAGGGCCCTTTGTGCCCAATGTGGGCCTCTCCCACAGGCTGTGGGCTGAAAGCTGCAGTTTGAAATGATAAAAAAAGGGAAAGAGTAATGGAATAGCAGAATGACAGAATGACAGAATCACAGAGTGGTTTGGGTTGGAAGGGACATTACAATCGTCTTATTCCAATCCCCTGCCATGGCAGGGACACCTCCCACTGTCCCAGGCTGCTCCCAGCCCCGTCCAGTCTGGCCTTGGGCACTGCCAGGGATCTGGGGGCAGCCACACCTTCTCTGGGCACCCTGTGCCCGGGCCTCCCCACCCTCAAAGCCAAGAGTGCCTTCCCAAAATCCCACCTAAGTTTCCCCTCTTTCCGTTTGAACCCGTTCTCCCTTGTCCCCTCACTCAGACCCTGAGGAAGGGTCTCTCTTGGGCTTCCAGGTGCTGTGAGGTGCCCCCACACCCTTCCCTTCTCCAGCTGAGCATCCCCAGCTCTCCCAGCCTGTGTCCACAGGGGACGTGCTCCAGTCCCCTCACCCATTTCGAGCTCTGGACCTGCTCCAAGTCCACGAGGGAACTTGAACAGTTCGGTGCACAAGGGAACTTGAAGATTCCGGTGCCCAGGCTGCAGCACGGCTGCCTGTGGCTCCAAGGGTGTTTGCAACAACTCCAGCAAAATCACGTGGCAATTTGAGGGCAGGAATTTTCCTTTCCAGTGAGGTCCATTGGGCAGCTCACCCACAAACGCAGCCTTTGGAACCACAGTACCAACTCACAGCCCTGCCGGGGTGCAAAGCTTTTGTTAGAAATAGGCGGGTGGGTGGATTTATTTTTTTCTGATTTAAATTTGAAGAGTGTTTGTTTTCTGTGCTTTAATTTTTTCCAGGAAGAGATAACTGAATCTCAGAACTGATGCGCTCCCAACTCTTAAATGCTGGCACTGCTCGTTAGCTGCTTGCTCAGTGGAGAATATTCTTCCTTATATAGGTCTTTCAGAAAGTAGGTCAGGGGATTAACGTGAGCGCCGGGTGCTAAAAATCCTCTTTGACAGCCTGCCTGCCTTTATTATTTTCTCACTCTGCCCACTGCAGGTGCTGACACCTGCCAGCTCTGCCGTTTTCTCCTGGGGTCAGCAGGGATGACCACGGAAGGTTTCTCCCCTTGGAGATCCCACAAACACCCTGAGCCCGTTGGTTTTTCCGGCGTGTTCGACCCATGCCATCACCGAGCTTTGAAGAAGGAGAGGTTGTTTGTTTTTCAAAGAACCATGGCAGTGCCACCCCAGCCTGGCACTGGGGTGATTTGTCAGTGGTGAAACACCTGGGCAGAGATGGCCTGGATGGAGCACTCAGGGTCCTCAGCCTTCCTTCTCCTGTTTGGAGAAGAGGGCGGCTGGGCCCGGTGCCAGGCGGGCTGGGAGCAGCTCCCAGGGCACCTTTGGGCAGCTCCGTCTGCTCCATGGCAAGGGCTCCAAGGGAGTTCTGCAGGGCAAAGAACAGCAGCCACCACCAAAGCAAAATGTGAAATGTCTGCACTCTGAGAGCCTCCGTTCAGTGGCTGCTGCTGGTGCTGCTCACGTTTGTGCTGCTGGGGCATTGCCTGGGCTGCTGCAGGGGACACAGAACAGCTCCGGGACATCCTGGCTCAGCAGGGACCTTAAAGCCCATCCAGTGCCACCCCTGCCATTGCAGGGACACCTCCCACTGTCCCAGGTGCTCCCAGCCCCAGTGTCCAGCCTGGCCTTGGGCACTGCCAGGGATCCAGGGGCAGCCACAGCTTCTCTGGGCTCCCTGTGCCAGGGCCTCCCCACCCTCACAGGGAAGGATTTCTTCCCAATATCCATCCTAAATTTCCCCTCTGCCAGTTTAAAGCCATTCCCTTTGTCCTGTCTCGGCATGCTCTTGTAAATAGTCTCTCTCCTATATATATACATAAATATAAATATATAAACCCACACATATCCACATAGTCAGGTCATCAATCAAAGATCTAAACCCCATCTTTAGAAACTCATTTGTTTGAAACAGAAATGATTGATGAGAAGGAACAGCACACACTGGTACTGTATATTCACTTCATACACACTCTCAGAGTGATTCCCTGTCTGTGTGCATGTCCACACCTATCTCAGGAGATATCTGAGGGGTCCTCAGCCCTGGTTGTCCCTGGGTGTCTCTGTCCATCCCTGAGTGTCCCTGGGTGTCCCTGTCTGTACCTGGGTGTCCCTGATTGTCCCTGGGGGTCCCTGTCCATCCCTGTCTGTCCCTGGCTGTCCCTGTCCATCCCTGGCTGTCCCTGTCCATCCCTGGGTGTCCCTGTCCATCCCTGTCCATCCCTGGCTGTCCCTGTGTGCAGGGAGGGTCACACAGGGCTCAGGCTCTGCCCCAAGCCCAGCGATGGCCCCAGAGGGACGGGCAGGGCCTGAGCCCAGGAATTCCCTGCACAGGAGGCAGAACTCCTGCCCTGGGCAGTGCCCAGCCCTGAGCAGAGCCCAGAGAGGGGGTGGGGTCTCCTCCCCGGGATATTCCAGAACCATCCGTGCCCTGTGCTCTGGGATGGCCCTGCCTGAGCAGGGAGGTGGCACCAGGTGACCCCACCGTGGACCCTTCCAGCCTGACCCACCCTGGGATTCTGCGACTCCCTGAACTAACACAAAGCAGGAATCTCAGTGAGGGTTTTCAAGTCTCTTCATGGCCACTCAGCAGGGGGATCTTTGTGCAGAAACGCCGAATGTAGAACAGCCCCCCAGAAACCTCTGCACTGCCTGGACAGTCTGAGCAGCTGGGAGGGAGCAAAGCCCGGGCAAAGGTCCCAGCTTTGCAGCTGATCATCAGCCTTGACATGAAAAACAGAGCAACTGAAGTTTTCTCGGCCAGCAGCAAATGCAAAACTCAGAGATTTTTGCTGCAGAAACATTGAAGGCTCCCCATGTGCTGTCTGCTTTGCAGAATAAAAGCCCTTGCCAGCCTTGCTGCTGTTCCTTCTCCAGATCCTTGTCCTGGCGAGGTGCACACCCAGTTACCCTCTCCCCCGGGCCCTTGCTCAGACAGCTGAGTGTGCCCACTCTGCTTTCCTGCTCTGTTCCAGCTCCAGCCAGCCCAGCCCTGGCAGCTGCCTCTGCTTTTGCTGCCGTTGTGACAGAGCTGAGGGAAAATCCTCATTTTTACTGCAGAGGAAAAGTCGCTCTCCTGTCCCTGAGGTGCTGTGTGTGCCCGGTTTTGCTGCACTGCCACATTCCCTGTACCCACACAGGTATCCTGATCAGGTGCTGTTTATTCAGTGCTCAGCTCAGAGGGAGAAAACAGATTTTTCCAGCAGCCTGGGTGTCACAAAGCCTCCCAAATCGACGCTCTGTTGAGGTGGGAAATTTGTTGAGAAGTGCCAAACTGTAGCAAGGAAAGAAGCTCTGAGGGCGCAGATTGCTGAAAATGTTCCGTGGGAGATGCAGAACTTTGCAGGTAGGAGCACTAAAGCTGGGAGCACACGATTACTGTACCTTTATTTTCATTTTGTTCAGCACCTGCTGGGGCCTGAGGCGCACGGCACAGGCTCAGATCTGGGCTGACTCCCTCCCAGGACACCGACACTCTTTGGTTCTCCCTCTCTTTTCCTCTCATGTCCTTTGAAGCACCAACATCAGTGAATCTCCAGGGATCAGAGAACTCCCGCTCACAAACACACCTTACCAGGGAGCCTCACCATGCTTTGATCACAGCTCAAACGGAGGGGAAAGGGAGGGATCCATCGCAGAATTTGGGAGTGCTGGGGATCCCTGTTTGCCTCAGCGTGGGGCTGAGGGTCACAGCAGCCCCGGGCAGAGGTGTCAGCTCGGAGATCAGCACCTGCTGCCACCTGAAACCGCCGTGGTTTCCTCGCGCTTTCGAAGCTGCAGGAAACACCGACATTTCTGCTGAGCTGGCAGTGCGGGGGGGGCCTGGCTACCAGTGATGCTCCCAGCCTGGAAATTATTATACTGTCATCTATTTGATATAGATTTTTATTTATTTTTATATTTATATGTGGCTGTTTGTGAGCAAACGTGGACATGGATCATTTTTACACGTATACACACACCCTGCATCCACGTACCCACACACCCCCTGGGGAAACCCAGCACCCCCACTGCAGGGTGTCCCCGTTTGCCAGCTCACAGCAGTGCCCCCCTGCTCTTGGGGCATCATTCAAACCCCAGGGGGCAAAGGCTGGCGGGGATAGGTGGAGCACAGCCCCAGGGGATGGCACAGCCACAGCCCCAGGGGACAGCACAGCCCGAGGGGATGGCACAGCCCCAGGGGATGGCACAGCCACAGGGGATGGCACAGCCCCAGACCCAGGGGATGACACAGCCACAGCCCAGGGGATGACACAGCCCCAGGGGATGGCACAGCCCCAGACCCAGGGGATGGCACAGCCGCAGGGGATGGCACAGCCGCAGCCCCAGGGGACAGCACAGCCACAGGGGATGGCACAGCCACAGCCCCAGGGGATGACACAGCCACAGGACATGGCCCAGCCCCAGGGGATGGCACAGCCCCAGCCCCAGGGCCTCTCAGGTGTAACCCAGCCCCAGGGGATGGCACAAGCACAGCCCCAGGGGATGGCACAAGCACAGCCCCAGGGGATGGCACAGCCCCAGCCCCAGGGGACAGCACAGCCACAGGGGATGGCACAGCCCCAGACCCAGGGGATGGCACAGCCCCAGGGGATGGCACAGCCCCAGCCCCAGAGCCTCTCAGGTGTAACCCAGCCCCAGGGGATGGCACAAGCACAGCCCCAGGGGATGGCACAAGCACAGCCCCAGGGGATGGCACAGCCCCAGCCCCAGGGGACAGCACAGCCACAGGGGATGGCACAGGCCCAGACCCAGGGGATGGCACAGCCGCAGCCCCAGGGGATGACACAGCCCCAGCCCCAGGGGACAGCACAGCGCCAGGGCCTCTCAGGTGTAACCCAGCCCCAGGGGATGGCACAGCCCCAGGGCATGGCACAGCCACAGCCCCAGGGGATGGCACAGCCCCAGGGGATGGCACAGCCACAGCCCCAGGGGATGGCACAGCCCCAGGGGATGGCACAGCCCCAGCCCCAGGGGATGGCACAGCCCCCCCAGCCCCAGGGGATGGCACAAGCACAGCCCCAGGGGATGGCACAAGCACAGCCCCAGGGGATGGCACAGCCCCAGCCCCAGGGGACAGCACAGCCACAGGGGATGGCACAGGCCCAGACCCAGGGGATGGCACAGCCGCAGCCCCAGGGGATGACCCAGCCCCAGCCCCAGGGGACAGCACAGCGCCAGGGCCTCTCAGGTGTAACCCAGCCCCAGGGGATGGCACAGCCCCAGGGCATGGCACAGCCACAGCCCCAGGGGATGGCACAGCCCCAGGGGATGGCACAGCCACAGCCCCAGGGGATGGCACAGCCCCAGGGGATGGCACAGCCACAGCCCCAGAGCCTCTCAGGTGTAACCCAGCCCCAGGGGATGGCACAGCCCCAGCCCCAGGGCCTCTCCCAGCCCCCAGCAGCTCTCCTGAGGCTGTGCCAGGTGAGCAGGGAGGAAACACCCCAAGGGAAGCTCTGCAGCACGGGCTGGCTGAGCAGTGACCGACCGGGGCTGTGTCACCTGGAGTGATCTCTCACGTCCTCCAGCTCTCGGGATTTCACCAGGTCTGTTCCCTGAGTCCTGCTCTGGCTCTGGGGGCAGCAGGGCACAGCTGGGGGGCACTGGCACACACAGAGCCCTTGTGGCAGCTCTGCTGTGGGGTGATGAACTCAAGGCAATCGTGTTCCCCAAAACAAGGACAGACCTCCTGCTCAGCATCCCAGAGCGGCTTTCCCTCCACGGCCAAGGGACACCAGCAGGGTTGGGCACGGGGTGGATGCTTTGGGCTCAGAACTGCTCAGGGACACTGAAATTTTGGTGGCTGAGAGGCCTTTACCCCTTTCAGTGAGAAGATTCAGAGCAGTGCCTGGAGCTGTGAGGGCTTGGAAAGCCTCGTGGAAAGCCAAGAGCAGAATCCCTGAATGCAGCTATAACCAAGGCTGGGAAATATTCACACAGAGGGCTTCAGAGGAGACTCCATGGGGCTGCTGTGAGACTGCCAAAACACAGAGCTTGTACCTGCACGCACTTTTTGTTATGAAAAATTGCAATTAATGTCACTGCTGTGCCAGTGCTGCAGTCGGGGGTGGGTGTGGGGGTAATTTCCAGGTAGTTGTTACTATAAAGCAGACGATGCACATAGATCACCCTGAAAACAAAAATTATCATCTCAGGGGCCCAATCTAATTTATTTATTTATTTTCTAGGGAAAGTCAAATGGTTCAGGACATAAGACAAGTCAAAATAAGAATTTTTAAATTTTTATTTCCAATTACTCTCAGCCATTTACACTTCTTTGGTTGGTCATAACGGAGTTGAAACTTTCAAAATCATCCTTTAAAACCTTTTTCTAGGGAAGACACAGTGGGTTTTTTTTGCTGAGTGCCTTCTTTGCAAGCAGCATCACATGAAAGCCTAGAATATCTTGTTAATAAAAAAGTCCCAGCTCTTCCTAAAGCTGTGACTTTTGCAATTGGTGTGATGACAGAGTGGAAATTATCTCTCAGACCGAATCTGAATGCTTGTGCTCTCTAGGGACACAGTCAGGCATTTTTTTTCTTTCACTTGGACAAAACCCAGCCTTTTTCACATTATTTCTCCTCTCACTTTCACAGAATCACAGAAATAGAAGGACAAGGCACGAAGTAAAGTAAAAGTAAAGAGGCAGAGGAAGGGCAGGGAGGAAATGAGCACTCTGAGTCCTGAAAGTGGTTTCAGTTTAAGCAAATTTCAGCTTAGCTGTCGTTTTTAACCCTCTCTGCAGCTCTACACCAGGGGAGTGCCTCTGGCAAAGGGGAGCCACAAAAGCAGGAGTGGAAGGGATTATCAGCCCTGAAACTGCCGTGTGTTGGTTTCCCCTCCAGTCTCTCCATCTGTGTCGCTCTCTCTCTCTCTTTCCTCTTTGCAGCACAGAATTTACAGTAAAAACACAGGAAGCCAAATGGTTTCCTCTGAGGAAAGTACCTGCTGGCGAGGTGAGGGAGCAGAACCCTCCGAGCGCATCCCTGCCCCGGCCGTGGCGCTCTCAGGCAGATGCCTCGGAAGTGGTTTGTGCCACGTCAGGCAGGCTGGTGCAGCAGGATGGGATTTTTCCCCGTGGCAATCCCAGAAAAGGGAGCCCTGACTTTGTGACAATGGCAGATGTTGGTGATTTGTGAGTGACAGCAGATATTTATTAGTGACACTGCACCTCGGGCACCAAAACCCGCTTAACCCCAGCTGGTAATGGTGGCTTTGGAGGCTCCTCTCTGCATCCAGGGAATGTGAGGCTGCTGGGATAGCCCTGGCAGGGTCTGTAGGGAGGGGGAGGCACATTTTTAGCTGCCATTCCAAACCTGTCCCTTCCGCCCAGGCTGCCAAAAATCCAAGCTGGGAAAGCCAAACAGCAACACTGAAAATGAGACCTGGCCCTCACCATTGCAAGACCCCCAGGAAAAGCTCAGTGTGGACTTTTGCAGTTTCAGAGGTCTTGAAAGGGGACTTTTGCCCTAAAAAAACCCCAAACTTTATCCTCAATGTCAGCTGAAAGGGCACAAGTGAGTAACCCTGCAGATAGCATCTCAGAGAGACCAGGAGCTCCCCACACTTCACAAGTGACGAAAGCTGAGGAGGATTTTTCAGCTGAGTGGGTCTGATGTAGGAGTGGAAGGGACACGGAGATGGTGTGGCCGGGTACAGCAGCAGCCTCTGGATTTTGCAATAACTCCCCCTGTCCAATAACTCCCACCTCCTGCAGGAAACTCTCCTGTAGCTGACAGAGCTGCCGAAATGCCTGTGTGTGGTTATTTTCCTGCTCCGGCCTCCGCTCGGGGTCTCATTTCCACGGCAAAAAACAATGGGCCCAGCTCATTTTGCAGCAGGAGCATGATTGATACGACCCCGGATGGAGAGTCATTCTCAGCCCCGTGGAAATTCCTCAGCAAGGCTGCAAGTCAAGTGAAAACCTCACAACCATCATCAGGTTGTGTTTCTGCTCCTAAACCGTTTGGGATGGAGCCAGGAACAGCTCTGTGAGCAGGCGAGGGTGACCCAGAAAGCCAGAGCCGTTCTTACATCATCATTGGTTCTGGTTTTGTCTTTTGGTTTTTGCTTGGTTTTTTTATTTTTTTGCTGAGAATTGTCTTTCCCTCTCACCTACACCAACTCCTTCACCTTCAGATGGAAGGCCTGATTAAGATGGGTGTTTTTGCAGGGCCCTCCAAGAATAAAGATCATCCGTGCAGCTCTGGCTGATGTCTGCTTGCCGTCTCCTGCTGACAAACCACACCTTGTCTATCAGCACCAACATGTGTTGTACCCACACCAAGCTGCCGGAGCTCTGCAGGCTGGGACTTCTGCTCCTGCGGGGGAAATCACCGACAAAAAGGTGGAGGAACAAAGGCCGGAGCAGACGTTTTTCAGAGAAAATGCTCAGGCGGGGCTGAACAGGGAGATGCCCACCTGGGGCTCCAAAGCTGCTGGTGGGTCCATGTCTTCTTCTTTATTTTCATTTTACGTTATTTTTTTCCCCCACTTTCCATTAATTAAATTTGTTCATTTGGTCAGATCCCTGTATTTGTAACACTCCATCAGGAGAATTCCACTCTGCCTTGAGCTCCTGATGGAGTGCAGAGAACGAGCAGCAGCCAGCCAAGCACCATCTCAGCAATCCCAGCTCCGTTCCAGGGCCCTGGGTCATCTTGTCCTCATTCCTGGAAGGCAGAAATAAGAGGTGGTGAGGTACCTGTGAGGCTGAGGCCACCTCCTCACCATTTTCTGGGGTTAAGATGCTGCTTTTTGATGACACCTAAACATTTCTGTTCTGCTTTCCTTTCTAACCAAGGTCTGGTGGAGAATATTCAGTGGGTTAAGCACAAGGAGTGCAGAGAAGAGGGAGAAAAAGAAGGGAAAAGAATAAAGGAAAAAAGTTCTGCTCCTCCAGAGTTTAACAGCCCCCAGGATCAACGTGGCAGCTGCAAGAAGGTTTCTCAAGGCTGCAGCTTTGGATTCAGGGAGTGAAGGCTGAGAGCAAATGAGCAGCAGGGGCAGCCACTGGATCGCTGTGTCCTCAATTCCTTGTTTTTCAGCTCTCTGACCCTCAGTCATGCTCAGCTGCTCTTAAAGCAAACCGAGCCAAACCTGTAATTTTGAATGAAGGGACATCCTCATGCAGGGAAAATTGTGTTTTCTGTCACAGATCACTGGGCTACTCATTCACTGCTGCAGGCTCAGGGGAGGTTCCCTGCATTTCTGGTTACATTTATCCCAGAAATGGGGGGGATCAGCTCCCCTGGCTGGAACTGCGTCAGGAGAGGAGGTGAGGGGGCTGCACCCCGAGGTGATGCTGCAGCTGAGGGTGCTGCAGCTGAGCTGACACCGAGCTGTCACTCTGTCAGATGAAGGGATTTGGGGTACCTGTCATCTCCCACATCACCCTGGAGTGCTCTAATCACTCAGGGTGGCTGCACACTCATGCCTGGAGTCAGAACAAACCACATCACTGAGGAGGCCAAGTCTCACAAAAAGCCAGGGGATTTAATAACTTAAAAGCTGCCATCAGCTTCAGCCTCGCTCCCCCAAATTACCCACTCAGGCTGCCTTTGCCCACCTGGCTTGGAGCTTTCGCCTCACCCAAACTTAAGGAAGAAACCCAAGCCTGAGGTCGTGCTCAGGCTGCAGCATAAAGTCAGGACAGTGACATTGAAAAAGGAGTTTTCCATCCTCTTTTCTCAGAAATACCTTATGGATACAGTCCCCAGAAACCCCTCTCATGCCCCCAGATATATCCTTCGGTGCCTTTGGGACCTTAAATCTGGCTGAAGAAATAATTTTTGGAAGCCCTTCCTCTCCTGCCCCCTTGAGGCTCCCAAACTGCTTCATCACGTTCGGCATGAACACCAGTGCTGATGTTTGGCAGCTTCCCCAGCAGATTTCCCAACTCGGCGTGTTTTAAAACCATCCTCACAAGTCACAAACAGGAAAGTGAGGAAAAGCCAGGGAATTTCCCTTCCAGGAGCCCGTGCTGGAGCTGCTGATACCAGAGCTCGAGTCAGCTCTGCCGGGTGTTTTGGCAGCTCTGACTCCCAGGATCTGCCAGGGGGTGATCGTGGGGAATACCGAGCAGGGCATCTGCTGGGGGTAATGACAGGAAATATCATCAGCCTTTTGTGCAGGGTGTGAGGCTGTCTGGAACACAAACCTGAGCCCGTCTCCAGGAGCTCTTCACAGCTGCCGAGGGAAATGACACCAGAACCAGGGCCAGGCAGCGCTGGGTTGTTGCTAGAAATGAGGAAATCATCTCACAAATGTCACTTCTGGCCCTGGATGTCTGCAAACAGACTGCAAGAGCTTTCCCGTGCCAGAAACACGGATCCAGCGCCATTTCCTAATAGCCTGGAGAGCATCTGGAGAGCGGAGAATATTCCTTCATTACTGCATTTGTTCTCTCTTGTGCTGCCTATCATTTCCTGTGATAAACACCAGGGAAGGGCTATTAATGACACAGAATTAATTTAATAGACAGAGAATTAATTTAATATAGCTCTGCCAGTGCTCTGGAGGGGCAAAGGAGATTTGCATTCCCCACAATGTCCAGGAGTGTGACTTCAGCCGGGAGGGAGGCAAGAAACGTCTGCAGAACGTTTGCAAAATGTTTGCAAAGTGCAACCTCGAAGTAGGGCAGAGAGACCGGATTAAAACAAGAGATCTTTTATTGTCTTGAACTGCAGAGTGTGATACAGAGGAACTACATGGATTTTCATTCATATTAAAAAAAAAGAGCCCTTTATTTACACAAGTGTTCAAAGCTGCCCGTGGTACCTAAGAACAACTCTGGGTTCTCTCTGTTTGCTTTGTTAGTTATTCCCACCTAGATGGAGCAAGCATTGGTCAGTAACACTCAGAAAAACATGGAAAAGACTTTTGGGCAGGAAAAAAAAAAATAGAATTATGTTCTAAAAACCCAAATCCTCACGGGCATTTCACTGTAACAAACCCACCAGAATAATTACAACCAGTCACTGACAAAAGGAACAGTTTTCAGTAGGGGCTCAGCAGCCTAATTATCCTCAGCCTGTCTTTATTTCCCTGTCTAAGTAAATATATCCTGGACATGCACGAACTCCACGTGGATGAAAAAAAAAAAAGGTAGAAATTTATTTAAAAGTAATTGTGCTTTTATTTATAAAAAAAAATTTACAATCAGACACTGTCCTGCTGTGTTTCCGAAAGCATGGTTCTCTTAAAAATGACAGAATGTAGCTTATTATTATTATTATCATTATTATTATTATTACTTTGTCTTTATATTAATAATATTAATCTTATGCTTAAGTTTAAAAACACACTGCTTTCCCTTCCCATTCCCTCCTTCTCTGGGGTACTTGATATATATATATATATATATATAAAAGGCATCTGAACCACCAATTATTTTCACTTTCATCTAATAATAATAATAATGATAATTAA
>VYZT01036110.1:1850-28904 GCA_013400735.1 Pomatostomus ruficeps | reverse complement strand
ATCCCTCACATCCCTTCCCTGCAGAGAATTGACAGCTGTGAAAAAAGGATGTCCCTCCTCATTCCCACCAAATGACCAGGCAGATATTCACTGGAGTGCTGCAATAAGAACCCAAAGTTGCTTGCAGTCCCTAAGAATATCAACGTGATTCTTCAAGAGGAGAATTCCTATTTACTTCAGAGACATCTAAGGAGCTGCTCCCCAAACCCTGCAGAAATAGTTCATCAAGGCTGCAAAGTTTGGATCCAACATACTGTATTAGAAGGAGGTTGTTCAGAAAGACTTTAGTAGATTCCCTTGCTTAAAGGATGAGGAAAACGTGCTTAATTTGGTGGTTATATACGTTCCTGTTTTCTTTGCGGGAGCTGAGCCTTGACAGATAAAATAAGGGATTATCTGTATGTTTCCTGTCACTGATTCCTCCCGTCCTAGAAAGACTCAGATACCAGTTATCGAAGGACAAAGGTTGAATTCCAGCACCAGGTTTCTTTATGACAAAGAAACCTACTATACAAATAGTATAAAGAAGACATTCCTTCAGCACTCTGCCTGAATCTGAGCTATAATGCATAGTATCAGAACAAGAAAAGAAGCTAGAGTGCAGAGAATTTGGGAGGGTTGGGTCCCTTCTTTCATCGTAAAAGATACATATATTAAATTTAGAAGTGGCAGAAGATATAACCACAATAGGTAGCAGATGAGTTAGGGCAAATGATAGTTTTAAAATCCTCTCCAATACTACAAGATCAGATTACTTTCATTTTCCAATGTTTTCAACAGCATCCCTCTTCATGTTTTGATGTGTTTTGAAATAGTGCAGTTAGAGAATAGTTGTGTTTGTAGGCAAGGTCAGCTGATGGAGCAATTTAGAAAGTGTGAGAATGGAAGGAGGTGGGGAGCATCATAAAATTGCTGCTGCATCCTGCAACCTGCAGTGTGACATATGGTATAGCAACGTGGAGGGACTGTAGTCTGGTTTGTAAATGGGATTTATAGACACAAATGCCTTCTGAGTGGGGAAAGAGCCTTGTCTGGGATCAGTTCTGCGATTCCTTCATTGACTCCATCATCATCATCTCAGAGACCACTTTGTGATCAGTGAGACATTGCTCTGGGAATAAGTACTGGAAAGTTTGGGTTTTGGTGGCAGACTATACTTTTTTTTTTTCACTTGATAAGATAAACAAAAAGGCATTTTTGAAAACTGTGATAGATAAAATATTTTGATTTGTGGTTTTTTTTTTAATAATGTCTAATTTAAGTGCCATCTTGTATAAATTAGGCCTTTGTTTGTACAACAAATTTGTTAAAGCCTAAATTTCCATGAATTCAGGGAAAATCTCTGACTTGGATCTGGTGGGGTGCAATCTATATTGCCAAGCAGCATGAGACTTATTTTTATGTGATACTAAAGATCAGCTTATGATTTTCGGTTTCTCATCTCTTTTTGGAGAAAAAAACTAAGACTATTGAATTATTACTATATGTTCAGATTATTGTTCAACATTTTCTGCAAAGCAACTAAGTAACTGACTATTCAATGTCAGGTACAGAAATCTCTATGAAATCAGAACATATACTATTTCTTTGTATAGTTCTAGTGGCTAATACTATCAGCAAACAAATAATATAAAACTATTAAATGTTGATAGATTGTAGTTTTCTAGATTTATCTTAAACATAGTAAGCCAACACAAGTAGACTCATCATCATCATCCTCACAAATAACTTCATGCCTCATTCAGACTCTCAGATCTCTGTTTAGAACCAATAAATAAAAACATAATAAAAGAGTTACAACTGAATGGACAGCATTTTATTGATTAATTAATGATTTCATTGATGTTTCTTGATGGCTCTCTGCAACATTCTTTGTTCAGAGATATGGTTCATTATACTTTTTAGGTACAGGTAACTTGATCATACAGACATTAAGAATCAAACACAGGTGATAAAATATTCTGTAAATTCACTCTTTAAGAAGGAAGGCATTTTAGGGGAGGTGGAAGGTAGGAAGTGAACCTGTTTTGTACTACTCCAAATCACTAAAACTTCTGAAGTCTAGTCTATATTTTATTTAATTTCTGTCCTGTTAGTTTTATGAGGATGTTTTATGCCTTTTTTTTTTTTGGCATTTCATTATGTAGACTTCCTCAGGACAATTATATCTTTTCTTTTTTCTTTCTTGTTTGGTATTTACTTTTTTCTTTGACTTATTTCAAAGATTTTGGCTTAGTAATAACAGAATTACAAGTTAACCATTATTCCAGGGTCTAGGGAGCAATGACACATTGTTGACACTGTGCTTGTTCTCACAGAAATAAGCAGCAATGAGTCAATAAATAGCTAGGTAGGCTTTCACTAATGTGATAGATGACGCACCACTTATCTGGCAGATATCTTCTAAAAGCTGATTTAATATACTCTTTTTTTTTTTCTCCAGGCTGAAATTATAATACAAATAAACCTGCAATCAGGTGAAAGCAAACTCATTTGAAGCCTTTTTGATACTTAGGAGTTAACAAGGTTTGAGTGTATAATTTAGCAAAGTTTGCAAACTTCTACCTAATTAAAATGAAATGGGCTGATACAGAAATTCTGAGAAAAAAACATGCTTCATAGGTTATGTTCTCAATTCAAACCTAGACAAAACGTGTCAAGTCAGGTATAAATTCTCCTTTGTGTTTCAGCTGTGACTAAAAAGCCAGATTAGAAATAAAGAATTTTTCCCATGTGATGCAGAAATAAGGAAACTGTGAAACTCATGAAAACTGACACCAACTATTCTTTTATTTCTGTTCAGTGAGCGTAGAGATGACTTTGATTGTAGAGGCCGCAGCCATCAGATTTAATGACCTCTTATTAAAACTGCTTCAGTATTCGACAAAAAGCCATATAGTCATCATACTACAGCACTTTTCTCAGGAAACATATTTCACCTGTAAGTAAGAGGGAATAAAAGCTGGGAAATTAGGACTCCAGGAAAAATATCGACTTTAAAATACTGTAAGTGAAAGAAAAAGATATATTGGTACCTGTGATTATAGCTGTACAAGGTTATCCTATCTATTATAGCTGGAGATGGTGTGTGAAATACTTCATATTTTTCCAAATAACCAAAGTGCAATTCTATTTGCAGCATAAGACTGGCTACAGAAATTGGTGGCTGTGAGGGAAAGGGCAGCTGATTTAGCCAGTGACTGTGTGGTAATCAAACCTTAGCATCAAAAGATTTTTGACACATTGATACTGAAAAACATCTTGATTACACTGAGTAACAGATGATATTACCATCTGCACTAGTTTGAGGAGATCATAGGCACTAGCAGGAATATGAAATTTGTACTCATATTATAAATCTCTCTGCTGTGCTTTGTTTTCTTTCCCTGTTCAGATTCATGGCTTCTTTCCTTGCTCCTACTTCTAACAGTAGTTTCAGTGAGATCTTAATAATTAGCCACTTTCTATGACTTTAATCTTATTTTATTTAGAATTTTTATTTATGGATGACACTATCTGTTTTTCTTCTTGGTTTTTTGTTGTTTATTTGGTTGGTTTTGGTTTTGTTTGTTTTTGTTGGGTTTGTTTTCTGTTTGTTTGTTTTTCTTGTTGTTGTTTTTTGTTGGTTTTTTTGCTTCTGTGTGGGTTTTTTTGTTGTTTTTGTTTTGCTGGGGGTTTTTCCCCTTCTTTGGCTTCCAAATTAAACTAAAGAATAGAGTAATAAACATTCAAAATACGATGACAATAAGACAAGTGTGTTCTGTTGTTTAAGCCTATTTAGTTAGCTGCAGTCCCAGTGGGAATGAACTTTTTCCATTGTTTTCTCTTCCCTAGTTTGCTTTTTGATTATTCCATTTAATTTAATTTCATGAATTTTCATTTTCTTCTGTCATTCTTACTCTTTCTCATGTTTTCTTTTATATTTATTGAGGTTTTGGGAGTACAAGCTTTAATATGTCAGAAAAGCATTCAACACTTCAGTCTAACGTACTTGAAATACCTCTTTCTTCAGAATTATCTGTTTTGTAGATGTTTCACTTTCATCCAGGGATTGTGTCCTAGACAATTCTTTCCCTTATATCCTTCTTTTTTGGTGGTTTATCTCTAAAACATTAAATAAATAATGCTTCTTTCATTAGGCCTCCTTTGGTTTCCAGAATAATGAAGAAACTCATTGCAGAAAAGGTCAGATGAGACACAAAATCTCTATTTGATTTTTAAAAATAATGGTCTTTCTAGGGAAGAGCACGATTTTTCCTGCTAAGGCATGAATTTCAGGCTGTGTTGAGCACCTGCAGCTCCCACTAACTTTGGAGGAATATGTGCATTCTAAGCATGTCTGAAAAATTAGCCCAGTGCCCTTTCATTGCACTTCTCCAGCCTGCCAAACACAACAGGAATCCAGGGAAAGTACAGGGATTTATCCTGAAACAGGTGCACATGTGGATTCAGGAGGGAGGAAAAAGGGAATGTCTGTTAGCAAAATGTGCTTGCCCAATTGATATTTCATCTAAAGCTGTACAAACTGTTCCTTCCACGTGACCATATGAACTTGCTGGCTATAGCTTGTTTGGAAAAATTACAGTAGATGATGCTAAATAGAGACGGAATGAAAAAGTGCAAGGACGGAGTTAAAACTACATAACATTGGTTAAACCCAAACAACCCATATAATTTGGGTCAGAAAAAATAGAGTAGTGTAAAGACATTTTGCTTTCAGCTGACAGTTTACAAAGGAATTGGGCAGTGCTTCTGAGTCTTTGTAAAAAATGATCCTAAATATGAGATATACTAGTCCTTAAGGTGGAAAATTTTGCCAAAGAAAACTTACTTTATCAGGAAAAGTCAGAATTTGTTGCCTTGGCATTCATGAAGAGAACTGCAGAACCTGCACTGAGTGTCAAAGGGCAAGGAAAAGAAAGAAAGGTCTACACAGCTCTGATAGTCCCCCGTGCCCAAACAGATATGGCAAGGGCAAAAGTGGGGTGTCTTGAGAGAGAGGTGGCTAAAGCTTCTGTTTTATTTTAATAGTTATTAAATTGGCATGCAAAGAATAAAGAATTAAGAATGTCTTCATTAGAACTATCTGATTAAAATCTCTCTATTTTCTTAATTGTAGGACTGTGTAGAAAGGGATCTTTTCCTCTGCGGTGTTTGTGAGACTTAGTGTCTTTGAAAGCCAAGAGACTCTGAAGAAAGGCATCAGTGTGAGGTGCATTGCACATCTTCAGCTTATGCAGTCATGGGACCCTCATATTTCCTTGTAAAGATACCGGAAATGTGATGGTTTCAGAAGCACTAAGCTGGATATGATAGAGCAATTAAAGAAAGGGAAACTGGTACGATGACTTGCCAGACCTTGCCTGAACTTGTTTTGAGTGCTTTTCTTCCTTTTTAAGCCATTGCATCTTTCCAAAGAGCAGCTATCTATTCCCTGACTTGTCTAACTTGTGCTTACCTTTCAATTCTATTATATGATGTAACACTATTTTTTATATCTGTAATTTTAACAATTTCAATGGCATTTGATTTCTATTAAGTAGAGAATTTGGAATAGAAGAATATTGACTATTTAATGAGTTTGGTGAATGCTAATAAAATTGGTATAATTGGACTATTAAGTCTAACTTTTTCTGCATTTTATTTAGATTTTAGAAGGGCTAACAATAAATTCTTGCCTTCACGTGTATGGCTTTCCATAAACAGAGTTAGAAATTAACAAAGAAGGATTTGGTAACTTAAGTTACCAATAAAGATAATTCAAATCTACTATTTCATATCAGATCTGAGGAAACTGATCTCTGCTTTTAACCAAAGCAGAGTCAACTTGATTTGCAGTGAACATGAAATGTGCTCCATAGTACAATTTGCTTTTGCAGATAATGGCCAATGCTTAAAGGACAAACAAACAATTCTGCAGCTCAGCTGATGTCTGATAACTTGGTGAACCAGACTAGCTGGCAGATTAGGTATCAAAGTAATCAAATTCTAAACCAAATCATAACAAAAAAAAGGTAAGAAAAGGTATCCAGTGTACCCAAATCTGTTCTAATAAGCATTTACAGTTAATCCAATGGAATGTTGGTATGACTTCTAACATAATTTAATTTTAATACAATAAAACTCCAATTTAGGAACTATTCAAGAGTCTCTACAGAATGTTTTGATTAAAATAATGTAATTATCAGTATAGAAAGCTACATTAGCATAAGCAAATCTCAGAGCAGCTCTGTCATACTTCAGATGCAGAGTATTGAGCTGAAAAACTTTAATTCCAAATTAACTTGCACAGAAATTGACACTGAGATAACAAAAGGCATTAATTATGAGTGATAATATTATTTTTGTGCACTTATGTTTATAAATTCAGTCTTAATCTCTTCTAACAATATTAAGACAGAATTGTAGAATGGGCTTTCCTGAATCACAGAAAGAATTGGAAAAAAAAAAAACTTTTCCCTCTAAAAGGAATATGTATTTTGACAAAAATTTTTTTTTATAGCAAGCTTGCCCAGCTGCCCTGTGCGGGGCTGGGAGTTAGAGTTGGATGATCCCTGTGGGTCCCTTCCAGCTCAGGATATTCCCTGATTCTGTGATTCGACAATGACTAAACCTGACATTCCTCACCAGGGATAGGTCACATGACACAAGGCACGTGTTGAACCTCAGACAAAAGTCATTAAAAGTCTAGCACAGAGAAATGCCCACACCCACCTTAAACAGTGCTCCCCATTTCCACAGAAGTAAATTTCTACGTGGAAGTGCACGAATCGAGTGCCCTAATTGCTCATGTGTCTGTAAGCCTCTGAGGTAGAGAATGTTAGTTTATTTAATGCATAAATACTCCAGAGTAATTTCCCCCATATTTATTTTCCACTGGTGCATCAATCATACTCATTTGACAGGGTTCTGGAAAGCATAAACTTTTGGACTGACCATAAAAAATGAAATATACCAACCTTTTCAGAAGGTGATGGGAAAAAAAGAAATCCCTACACAACTAAATACAAGCACCATGTATACATATTTCCATGTGCATATTTCCCTAAAGATGCAGAACTTTGCAATTCCCTGTTGTTCCCCTTCAGCCCTTTCAGCTCCCAGAAAGATGGAGATGGAGTAAAGCAGGATCTTCGACTCCAGACCACTGTTAACATGTCCAGCATTATAGTAAAGATAAATTATATAGCAAGAATAAATAAAAAAGATAAGTGATTTCTGTGGCCAAAACCAATCAGAATAACCTAGTCTAAAACAAAAGCAAAAAAATTTCCCCTGCAAGAGATGGTAAGAAAAGAAGGGATAAAATAAAGTGACAAAATAAATCTGGATCTTTTCCTATGGAGTCTGAATTTTTCTGCCATTAAAAAAAATTCCTATTCTCAATCAGGTCTTTTTGTTCAGCCTTCACAGTCAAATCTTCCAGTGATGTCTTCTAAAGTTAGGTGAATGCTATGGGTGTGCCTTGCCTTTCTTAAAAACATGCCAAGAAACAGGAAACATGCCAAGAAAAGGAGGAATGGGAATGAAGGAGTATGCTGGAGGGTAAAAAAAAAAAGAAAAAATAGCCTACTGAATCTTTGAGTGTCTTTAATAACATATGACGCTAACTATGTACATGACTTGTACATCTGCAGAAATAAAGAGGTCCTTTTACCACCCTTGTCTGTTACTGTACCTATAAATCTGATCATCTAGAACAGATGTTGGTGTGAAAAGGTGTGCAAATACACGGGTATAAATGCCTAAAGTCTCCCTACTTAAGGACTTCAGCTTAATAAATCTGGAATAGTGAAAGGAAGGTGTGTAGCTGTCTTCTTGAATAAACCACATTAATTCAAACAAAAAAACCCCCAAAACATCTTGTTTCTAATAATCCTCTTCGTTTGCGGTTGGATTTTCTAAAATGTTTACTCTCATTAAACAGAGCAAGTTAAGTGACTTCTGTTTCCTTGAAGCACCACAGAGAGCCCGCACAGGTCTGATTGATTGAGTAGCTCATTTCTAAATATTACGTAATTTGTGAGGAATGCATATTTTTACTCCTGGAAACATCTAAGTCACTGCTGGATGACTGGTATCCACTCTGCACAAAAATATCAATATCCATACATTAACAAACCTCAAACTCTGTCTTCCCAGGTGATATCTCCAAGTAACATAACAGCCAATAAAACCATTCAGACTGTAAAAAAATGGGAGTTGTCATTTTGCGATTTATCATTTCTATAAAAATCTGTCTATATTAAAACCACCATGTGTAAAACTTTTAAGTTTGAGCTAACCACTTCCTATTTTTAACACTGGTAGAAAGAAGTCCATCCAGAAGGGGATTCACCAGCTTATTTTAGATACTTATCCAAGGTTGTGATGGCCTTGGAGATGAACCTGAGGTGAACCATTCCCTGAGATGCCCATGCACATTTCTACACAGCATCCCAGCTTTTGAAGGCAAGTGACTGCGTGAAAAATGTCTTAGTTCAGCTTTTCATTAAACTTCCTATCCCCTGATGATTCAAAGAAAAACTAAAGAACAAAACCAGTAATGACTTAGGAATTGTTTAAGATATTTGAGGGTTGTTTTTTGGGGGGCAAAGTTGTTAGATTTTAAATTCATTTCATCATCAGAATGACTACAAAGAAGCTGACTGATGAGTTCTTTATTTTAGCTGTACTATGCCAGTCTTGTTGGGGCTTCACTGCTTCTGTGAACTCTCCTTCAAATTAGGAATAAAATTTCTCAGGAAAGTTTATTTTATTTTTTCAAGTTAAAAGCTATCTATTTATTAAAGTATTATTAATTTTGCATACACCAGGGAAATAATCTTATTGCTTGCCATTAAAGTTCAGTTACTTCTTGGTAGAGAAAAGATTACTTGGCTTATTTTTGAAAGGTCAAACATATTTCTAGGTGTTAATAAAAATCCTCACTGAGGATCATGAGAAATTACAGAGTTTCTAATATTTTATATCAAGTCTGAAATCATGCCATTTTATAAAGAAGGGAAAAAGTAATTTATGACTGTTAGAAATGAAGGCAAACAAGTTAAGAACTGTTGCAAATGTTAAACAATATTTACAAGACTTCTTGATGGGCAGCAACAAATTGGGAATTTTGAAATGTTATTTTTACGGTCCATTTTAATGTATTTCTAAATTTGAGTAGGTGTCTTTTTTGATAAAGATAAGCATGTGTTTATGTGAATGTTATCTTTATTGTATGTTGAGGACTGACTACTCATGGAGATTGACCTTGATACAAAAAAGCCTATAAATAACTCTGTGAACAATTTGACTGGAGAACAGCATTTGACAAAGCTGAAATCAGTAACTAAGACAATCAGTTTATGTAAAAAAGAATAGCAATTATGAGAAAGATAAGATTTTCAAGCAAGAGCCCCATAAATGTTGGCTATTATTTTTTAATTAAGCTTATACTTGGCTGATCCTAAGTAAATTACTTCTAAAACCTTTTTTTTAAAAGCTTTTCATTTTTATTTCTCTTGGTGCATTAGGTCTAAATACATACAACTTTCAAACAGCTTCCAAAGGATCACGTTTGTAATATTTACCACTATTTGCCTAACATATTTAGGAAGTTTTCTTTTCCAAAACTTAGATGTCTTTAATTTGAAGATTTAATGCTGTTTCTTTTCTAGAGAAGTTGATAAAACTTGTAATGGGTAATAGATATCTTCTGTTCCTATGGTAGAACTGAAGTGTTTTCAATCTCCTGGAATATGTTCTTATTCTCAACCTTTTTCTCTGATAAGGCCTAAGGAATCCTTTGGCCCTACAGTGTAACCATATATTTCTTCCAGACCAACTAAATTGAGATCTACACTCTGCAGAGCAGCTTATTGCCAGAAAACTCGACAAATTTAGTGTTGGAGAGACCTAGGTTTTATTTTTTTTAATTTGAATATCCTCTAGATTCCTGCAGGCTGTGGATCTGCAGCACACCAATTATGCAATTAGCCAAGGCCTTGAGCTGTAAACCAAAAGCACACGGAGCATGCCCAGGTCCTCAGCCATGACAGAGGTCACCAGCAGTGAGCAAGGCGTGTCCCCTGCCAGACAAGCCATGAGACTGCACCTGCACGGAGCAACCTTTGAAGCAAGGGTTAATCGAGAGGTTAGCGTGGTGGTGCGCTAAGGAGTTGAAGATGATATTGCAGCCAAAACAGTCACACGTGCAACTTATTTGGTGTAAGCCCCAACAAAGAAAACCTTTAATAAGAAAGCAGAGAGTGTGTCATTGCGTGTGCAGTAGGAACCCTTTTAATTATGCCATGGCAAAATACTTCCTTTCAGCTATAAGCTGTATGCAGCAGACTCAGAGTCAACAGATTTGTTGCCTTGTGAATTAAAACCAGATTAGGAAATGCAACCAGTGCTCACTCTTCGTGTTCTGATAAGACATAATAAGGGTTAATTTGATCTGCTTGTTCATCAAGTGCTACTGGAGTCTGTGTGCATACGTGTGTTTGAGAGAGAGAGAGAGGCAAAACAAATAATCAGGACAAATTTCATGCAGAGCCCCTGATCTGGGGGCTCTATGTGTCTGTTGCCTGGACATACAAGAGTTACTGATGTTTAGGAGGCTTTGCATTTGAGACTCGAACACTGATGTCAGATTTTGACAGATTTCCAGGTGCTTACAGATGTCCAGAAGTGTTTCTAGAATTCCTTAGGCAGGATAAAACTACTCTGACTTTGGGAATGTGGCCCTCTGAGTTTATCTGCAAGTTTTGGTGCTTAAATAGGTTGATACTTTAGGACTCTCACACGTGTTTAAGCAGCTTTATGAGCTGAGATGCAGGTGGCTGCCTTTCAGAGATCACCTTAGCCCGTCCCACTTCTCTGTCCTGTTCTGCCCACACACTTCAGCTTCCAGCTTTCTCAGAGTTGGCAATCCCCATCCATTACATTTTCTAAATTCAACGGGGGCCCACCTCTCTTTCCAGTTCTATCACACTGTTTTAAAGTCACCTTCTTCATTCTGTATTGCCTTACAATACAGGCTGGTGAGTTCACAAAGGTGATGTAGTTAAGACTAGAACCTGAAGGAAGAGAAATATCATAAGAAAAACACCCACACTTCCTCCAGGCTGACTTCTTTACTAACATTATTAAAATTTCCTAAACAGTAATTATTTTCAAATGTTGGTCCATAGAATTTCAAGATCCATGGAATTTTTCTGCAAGGGAGTATGTAAAGAATAGCTATTTTTGATGATTTTTAAACCATACTCTTCAGTAATGTTGGAAACAACTCTCCCTAGGCTTAAATTAACTACCCATGCCTTCACTAGAAATATTTATGGTGTCTACAGATTAGTAGAAAAGCATGAAAATCATTACAATAAGGTATGTATTTTTCAGAAGTGATTGTGATCCATGAGTTTGATCTTCTTAACTTCCTAAATTAGAAGCGTACTGGCTCAAGGTCAAGGCCCTGTGTAAAAAGGTTCCACAACAAATGCACAGCAAATGTGGTTCCCAAAAGCAATGCTTTGCAGTGCATGCGGCACGTAACTGAAGTGTGAGTTTGCAAAGCAATACATGTGCACTGCACCTCACATGCAGTCAAAATAGAGTCTGCATCAGTCAGCAGAGCCCTCTTAGTTTGTTTAGCTAAATCCTAGTTGTAAATACACTTAACAGCATATCTTCATGGGCTGTTTGCAGAGTATTCCATATAGGGCCTTGGTTGATTTTACGGACTTTTAAAGTAAAATATGAAAAGAAAATGAGAGAAGACTCGATATCCTTCTTACGGTGTAGCTGTGCACCACAGTCTTTCATTACAGTTGCAAAAAATTTCACCAATAAACACTGGTAAAAGGGTCAGAGTATGCCAGAGGTCTGGGGGGCTGCTATGGACCTATTCAGCACTCAGATGCCAAGTGACAAAAAGGGTCAGGAATCAGGAGATTGATGGATGTCTGACCTTTTGCAACTTTCCTGATAACCACTGCAGTAAGCTGAAGACACATGATTTAAGACTGAAAGAGACATGAAAGTCTCTCTGCTTAGGACCTAAGAGCTGGCACAGAATCCTTTCCACCACAAACTTGCTGAGATTCCTACATGTGAAGAACCAGATCTGTTTGTAAACAGAACATTCTCAGAAGTGAAATCACAGATGCCCTAGAATGCCCTGGGTTATTTCTAGGATGACCTCACAGCATGTGAGATCTTGAGTATTTGTTCCTCTAAAGTAGTTTGTTGGCCCTATCCACTATAGTAGAAAACTTTTCACTACATATTGTGTCATAAAAATGTACTTAAGTTTGAGATTCAGCATTTCAGGGTTGTGTTTCAGATAATCCTCTTTCAAATATCAACACTTTGCAAATCTATTTAGTTTATTTCCAGCTATATTTTCCACGTAATCTTAGTTTCTTTGGATGATACTGGGAAGACAAAAGCAGTAGTTGACAGAAAGGACAACATATGTTGTTTTTTTACAATTTTTTCCACATAATTTTTCAGACATGAGATAAAAATTTCATCTTCAACATTAATGCTGGAGAGACTATTTATTTTACTAAAATTGAGGATGCTTGTTTCATCAGATCTGTGCTGTCAGCCAGCCTTTTTTCCCAATTGTGCTATTTTCCCCAGTACACTTTATGAAGGGTTTAATCCTTCAATTTGGAATTTTTTTAAAACCAGTCAGGACGTTGGAAACATTTAACTGAGCAATACCTTAGTTTTTTCAGGGCTTAAAAACAAGCAAACAAGTTTCTAATTTGCTAATAGCCTTGGCAACTATGGAGAAGAGTTGCATGCTTTGCTTAGTAGCTCTGTGCTGTGCTGGAGGGCAGGTAGCAAATCCCTCGGGCAGACCAGGAATGGAAGGATGCGGCAAAGGAAGCAGCAAATCAAGCAGGGAGGTGTTTACATCGAGGCGTTGGTGGTATAGTGGTGAGCATAGCTGCCTTCCAAGCAGTTGACCCGGGTTCGATTCCCGGCCAACGCAGTTGCATTTTTGACGTCGTGCTCGGAGGGGTGTGGGCGGTGCTGCCGTCCATCCGCAGGAATCGAGAGCGCCGAGGGGAACGGGACCCTTGGGAAGTTTAACCCAGGGACGGCCGGAGTCCCGCAGCAGGGAGGCGCAGCTCCATACACAGCGCCCGGCAAGGGAGGACCTGGGGTGCTGGTGGGGACCCCGCGGTGCGCAAGAGCCAGCGAACGTGCCCCCGCCAGAATGAGAGCAGGGGCTGACTGTGGCTTCATCGCACCAGGAACTGTCCGTAGGTAAAGGGAGCTTCCCTTCCCTCACCTGCGCGCTGAAGAGGCCACTCCTGGAGCGCTATCGTTGTCCAGGTCGGTCCTCAGTACTGGAGAGGCGTGGGAATGCTGGAGAGCAGTGACAAGGCTACAGGGATGCCTAAAGCATGTAGCATTTCTGCTGTGAAGAAAGAAAGGGGGAAATCTTACTAATATAAATAAACAGCTGAAGGGAGTGTGCAAATGGAATGGAGCTAGGCAGCGGCAGGACAAAGTGAATGGGCACAGACACATGGAAAGTGCCCTCTGAACATCAGGAAACACTTTTTTCACTGTGAGGGTGACCAGGCACTGGTACAGGTTGCCCAGAGAGGAGGTTGTGGAGCCTCCACCCTTGGAGATATTCAAAAGCTGTCTGGATGGGGAGTCAGCCTGGACAACTGACTCTAAGTGTCCCTGCTCGAGCAGCGGGGTCGAAGAGATGACGTCCAGAGGTCCCTTACGACCTCAGCCCTTCTGTCACTCTGTGCAACAAACCAAGCAGTCCAGCCAAGGTGAGAACTGAGGGCAGAGGGCCGTACAAGGTGTTAGTGATTTCTCTAGGAGTGGCAGCAGCACCAGGAGCTCGGCTGAGGCAAGGCAGCCAAGGGAAGAAGTGTTACTCCAGCAGAGCTAGAGAAGTGCATACAGGCTGTGATTCACTACAGAGACAGTAGCTGGTGCCTTCAGATGATACATCAGAGTCTGGATTTAAACACCTCCCAGGAAGACTCGCTGTCTGACTGCCTGGTCAGGTCTCTGAGAGGGCCAGCCAGTTTTGGTGATGCAATTAATCACTGTCAACCCTATGGCTCAGAATCCTGTTATACTTGAAACTTGACTCTTGACAACTCTTTCAGAGAAAATGTTCTATCCCAAAGCAATCTTGAAATAATTTCTATTATGTTTCCGAAAGCTGTTTATATGACAATTGCAGACAGGACCTACTCACACGTTAGGCTGCAGTGAATGAAAGAAAATGCAATTATAATGAATGTTTGCTTCTTTTGTTTCAGTCTTTTTTTTTCTTCTTCAGGCAGGAGAAGATGCACTCATAGGTTTATAGAAATCAAAAGAAGGAAAAGGCTAAAGGAGCTGAGCTAGTCAAATGAGAACTTCTAGCCATTTACACTTCATAGCTAACAAAGAATATGTAATGACTAGAGTTCTTAGCATGAGTGGAGAATGGGAGATATAGGCTGTGAAAATTTAGCTAAAATAGACCAGATAGTTTTACAAAAGGACGAAAATCCTATTTGGAATCCTATTCCTATTTGGAAAAGGACGAAATTCTCTGTCCTTCTAGAAGATAAGAAGTTCCGGAAGCAGTGTGTGGGTGCAATGCCAGCAGGAGACAATGGACTGAAATTTAAACCGGAGGAGTTTTACCTGCCCAGATTCTTGTTGCAACTTTTATGTTATTAAACGTAAGCTAATGGGTCAAAATGATTAGTTGCCTTACTTGAATCATATTAGACTTCTGCTGGAAAAAAAACCTGAAAAACCAAAAAACAACAAACTGTTTATATAAGCCTGGATCCCACTAAAGGGAAAATCCTCACATGAAAACCTAGAAAATGCTCCAAAAAGAACTGCTGAAGCACCAGAGAAACCTTCAGCTGGAATTGTGCAAAGTATTGAGATGTCCTTTTAGTGTGCACGATAGCATTCTATGCTAGAAGTAATCAATTAGTAGGGCCTCACAGCTTATTAGCAATGAGTTGTAATGCAGCTTTGCAATTAGCTCCCAAGAAAGGTACAATGCCATTTTAGAAGCAGGATGAAAACCACATTCAGATGCAACTTCATTCACAGAATTATCTCTTAGAGTGTCATAGAACGGGCTGGGTTGGAAGGGACCTTAAAGATCATCTGGTTCCAACCTCCCTACCATGGGCGGAACCCCCCTTCACCAGATTGTTCCAAGTCCCATCCAACTTGGCCTTGAACACTTCCAGGGATGGGGCACCCATAACTTTTCACCTGTGCCAGTGCCTCACCACCCTCACAGGGAAGAATTTTTTTCTAATATCTAACATACACCTACTCTCAGTTGGAAACCACTCCCCCTTGTCGTGTCACTCTGTAAATGTCCATCTCTGTTTTTCTCGTAGTGATTTCTCTTTGATTTATTCCTTCTTTTGAGTACAGGGAAAGGATTTACCTATTGCTATTATGGATGGCTTAAAAACAGAAGGGAGAACTTTCCAGTAGGATCTGCTTCCTGTCCACTTACACATTGCAGGAGCACAATGTCTAAAATATCAATAAATTCTCTACAAAATTTGCAGCACTCTTCTTAAAAAAGGAAACAAAAGTCCTTGAGCTTTCCATCCACAATAATCCAAGATTTGATATTTTAAATATCAAACATACTGTAACTATTTTTTTTTTTTACAAAACCACACTTGTTCAAACAGTTAACATGCTAACTGATATTGTTCTGCTGCTTTCTTCAGCTTCCTGCTCTGGTTCTGTGTATTCACATTTTGACATTTAATTTATATTATTTACAATTCATTTATATAATTTTAGAGTATAAAACAGATGCATTTATTTAGTGTTTGCTGCCCACTTAGTAAATGTAAGTGGAAAAATGCTGAGGGCCATGCACTTGTACATTCTTAGTGCTCAAAGGAAATGGAAGAAGAGGAAGGAAGGAAGGAAGGAAGGAAGGAAGGAAGGAAGGAAGGAAGGAAGGAAGGAAGGAAGGAAGGAAGGAAAGGGAGAGAAAGGAGGGACACATATATACACCTACAGACATATACCCTTTCTGAGTGCATGATTTGACTTACACAGCCGTAGCATTCTTCCTGAAAAATGGATAATAAAACTATATATTTTTTTTCCATTTCTTTTCTTCATCTCCTCAAAATAGACTCAGGTAGTTTTTACACTCTAGCATATTTTTGGACTATCCAGAAGGAAAAATATACTTTCAAGAATCTTACGAAAATTCCATTAACACACATCTCGGCCTGAGACTTCTTTGAACATCAAAGTAAGCTGCAAGTTAATTCACTTGCATCCAGCTGCGTTTGGTGGTATGCTCATCATATTGAGGAGGCCCTTTTCTGTTTCCATCTTTCACTGCTTATGTCAAACAGTTTACAGAGAGGCAATATAAATTCAGACAGAGTGCTAGGAATGCCATCAATGAGTTTGGGAGTTTACATTGTGTTTGTGTGAGGTCACTGCATGTTGTCTTCAATGATCAATGGCCCAGTGAATGCTTTTAAAGCCAGGGGCTACCCTCAGTGTCTTTAGTTACTCCATGTTAGGTTATGTTTTATTAGAAGGGCTCAGGCAATTCTCTTGCATTTTTTTTCTAATGGATTTGTGACTGTTCCGTGGTTTTTTGTGGCATTTCCCCATACTCATAACAAGAAGTCAGGTGACCAATAAGATAAATGATATTTAACCTAGCGGTGACAGATGTAGCAGAGGTGAAAGGGTTATATCTATTAATAAACAAAGTTTGAAAGCCTTTTAGCACCATCTTTCACATCACGCTTATCTGACCTTTTGCACAGGATGACTTTCACAGGCTTATTACAATGAGAGGGGGAAAAAACCCAACTATTTTTTGTAGGTTTTCTCTTCCCTTTTTTTTGTAAGAAAAAAATTTAAATTAATCATTAAGAATTTTAGGTTGTCTTCCTAAATGAATGAATGAAGTGCTGATGGTACTGCAGATAGAATTTCACTTGGATGAAAAAATATCGTAGGTTTATTTTGGTCCCAGTGGGTGCTGCCATTTTAACCCACTTATCTCTGATTTATTCAATCCTTGACAGTCCCAAAAAAGTGATGCATTTTGCCTGAAGGCTCTGTAGGTGAGGCAAGTTGACATATGCTTTTTCTTTCTGTTAAGGGGGTAATCTCCTCTGCAGTCCAGTGGAAGAAGCAGGGGGAAATGGAAAAGGAAAATGTTCATGATAAGGTTTTTTGGTTTTTGTTTGGTTTTTTTTTTTTCCCCAAGTTTCTTGGGTTTATTGTATAAAATAACCCTTAGAATTTACTTCATATAAATGCAGCCTTTAAAGGCCAATGTCTATGTAATCAATACTAATCCACAGGTTGTTAAAAAAAATTATAGTGAGGTAAAGCTAAAAATAATCTGGGATATTTTGGAATAATTGTTTATTTTAACTTCTATGCTAAGAAAAATACTCAGAGCATATAGAGATGATTCTATGTGGCTTAAGACCAGGTGGAAAAATATTTTATAATTCCACACTTAGACAAATTCCAAAGCACCTCATAGACCTCTAAGATCATCAAGTCCAAGCTTTGTTCAAATACCACCATGTCAACAAAACCATATCAAGAAGTGCCATGTCTACTTGTTTTTTGACAAGTTTGACTTGTTTTGACTTCCAGAGATATTGACCCCTCCCCTCCCCCCTTCCTTGGGAAGCCTGTTCCAATACTTAGCCACCCTTTCAGTAAAACTTTTTTCCTAATATCCTATCTGAACTTCCCCTGACACCACTTGAGGCCATTCTCTCCTGTCCTATCACTACTTGCCTGCCTCACCTTGCTTCAACCTCCTTTCAAGAAGTTGTATCGAATGACAGTGTCTCTCATCAGCCTCCGTTTCTCCAGGCTAAACAGCTTTGGCTCCTTTGGCGTCTCCTCAGGGGATTTAGGTTTGAGACCCTTCACCAGCTCCGTTGCTCATCTCTGGACACACTCCAGCGCCTCCGCGTCTTGCAGTGAACAGCCCCAAACTGGACACAGGATCAGGGTGTGGCCTCACCTGTGCCGAGTGCAGGGGGATAATCACTGCCCTGCTGCTCCTGGCCACAAGCCAGGTCCTTCTGGCCACAAGCCAGGTCCTGCTGGCCACACTATTGCTGGTACAAGCCAGGATGGCACTGACCTTCTTGGCCACCTGGGCACACTCTGGCTCATGTTTAGCTGACTGTCAACCAGCTCTCCAGCACACCCAGGACCTTCTCTGCTGGGCAGTTTTCCAGCCACTCTTTCCCCTGCCTGGGGTTGTTGTGACCCCAGGACCTGACACTTCACCTTTTTTAAACTCATACTGCTGGCCTTGGCCCACTGATCCAACCTGCCCAGGCTCGGCTGGATCTCAGGGTCTGAAGTTGGGTTTCGTGCTGTAGAACAGACAGATCCTGCTCTGAAACTACGTGTGATGAATATCAGAGGGTTACCAGTAAAAAGTCTGATCCTGTATTTCTGGGCTGTCTGTGAAGCTGAAAGCAGAGGAATCAAAGTGAAAGAAAAAAGAGTGGGGTATGGTCGTAATGTCTTGTTTCAGTAAGTCTGGGAGGAACGACAGGGTCCCATCACCTCAGCTAGGAATGAACATGGGAGTTTGCTTTTTCATATCTTGAGGAGAAGAACCTTGTGTTCCCAGCTAGCACTTACAATGCTTTAGGATGCACGTGAAGCCAAAACTGAGGAAACTCACCTATACAGAGGCCTGACTGAAGAAATGTACTCCCAGGGTGCACAGAGCTTCCTTCCAGGGCATGAAGCATTGGCTGGCTCAGTAACCAATTTGGTCTCCAGTCTATGGATTTCTAGGAAAACATATCTTCTTGACTAATGTCAAGGTGTGCAGAATGAGAAATGCAGAATCAGGAAGGTTATCTCTTCTACAGCTGGCCATGCTAAGACTCCTGCCCTTTTAGCCATATAATAGTTCATTTTTGACTGGAAATCAATTGAGGGTTTTTGAAAAGTGAAATTAACTTAATCAGATTTCTATTGTTTCCTACTCTCATATAAGTTTAGGGGGTGAAAAGTGAAAATGTAAAGACTTTTTTTTCATTTATTCCCCTTTTTCTTGTAGACATTTACAATATAGAAATGGTAGTTTAAGAATAAGGCCATCTAGAAGAAAGAAACATTATTTAATGTTTTATTATAAGTTCCCTTAAGGATTGTCATTTTCATAGTCATTCAAAGATAAACAGTGGTTTAGAATGAGATAATGGGTCACCAACTGCCTGATAGAAACAATCAGTAGCACAAAGAAGTCAGAAATCCTGATTAAGTTTCCACTTCATACTTTTGTCTCCACATTTATGTATTTCTTTTTCGTCTAAGGCTGTCAAACTACTTCAGAGCTATTAAATGGCATGATCCATTTTCCATCAGCACAAGGGTAAAATGGACTGTTGATGTACCCCATTAATTAGATGCCTAGGGCCTGATCCAAGTCTCCTTCAAGTCAAATGACACACAGCCACTGACTATTGGAAATTGGCTGACACCAGTTGCTGCAAGCAACACCAAACGAGGAAATTCTGTTTTCTCTGTTCTGCATGCCCAGTGAGCCCTAGTATGGATCGCCCATTTAAGAGACAAACATATTATTCAATTAGCTGTTATTTTTTGTTCCATCCCAGAAAGTAATGTTTCATTCTCTCTTGATAAATAAAGAGACTCACATGTCTAGAAGGTTTTCCAGAGAACTAAATTCCTCTTCCATTTTTTTACTACATTTGTTTTTGATGTTTCACAACAGTTCAAGTATAATAACTAGCCTAGTACTCTTTCCAGACTTGTACTCAGTCTTCAAACAGCTAAGAAAATGAAACATGAAATCAGGATTTATGTGACCTGGATGGCATATGATCATTTTTTAAGATTAAAACAACCCAACCAAAACCCACAGTGCACTTAATTGTTTCATATTCCCAATCACACAACTGCTTTGTGGCACATATTTCTCTGACACTCCAGACTGTCCCAAAGCAAACATAGCATTATTCATTAGATCCTTTGCTCATTCTCTCATCTGTGCATTGGAACTGAGATCTTTCTGTGCTCAGACAAGACAACCAGGAGCATAAATAACGCCATTGTCAAATCATTCTCATTTCTCTTTGAGAATTCTTGATAATGCTAGAAAACCTTGAAGACAGTGATCCCTGGTAGCAGGCATTGAGAAAGCAGCATTGGGAAGCTGCCACTAAGAGCAGCATGTTCTGCCACCAGCATTTTCTTACCTCCAGAATCTGAACTTTGGGCATCTGACTCCATATTTTAAAGAAGTTTTTGTAATTTCCTTATATTAATAAAGAATTTCATATTATTGCAGTTTCACTTTAGAACAAACTGTTGATGACTAAAACTTGTACTCTACAGGTACAGAACACTGAAGTCTCTTCTCTTTGGAAATTCATGAATAGGAAAGGAAAAAGCAGCTTTCTTAAAATAAATTATGTTTATTAGTAAGGAAGAAACCATGTAGGCTTAGGTGCTTCTACAGCTCCTATTACCCTAAAGTTAGAGCAATTTAAAGTCTTCAGTGTTTTCTGTGAAGTAGTGAAGAACTGTCCTTCCCAATTTTGCAGATGGGTGAAAAAAGGCAATGTAGATACATTTTGTGTCTCTGAGGCATAAAAGAAGCCAAGTGACTGCCTCAGGAAAATCTGTGACAGAACAGCTGCTTGAATCCAGGTTTTCTAATGGTCTGACCAGTGGACTGTTCTTCCCATCCTGCAGTTGGAAAAGTTATTTTAAAACTGCAAATATACCTTTTGGTGCCTCAGAACAGTTTCCTCTCAGCGGCTTCTACCAGCAGCTTGTATTCTGGTGCCTCTCTCCATTATCCTAATTTCTCCCTGTGGCTTTGTAGACACCTCCCTCCACTTCTTTCATTCTACCCATTCTACTTGGAATCTGGCCCCGTGCTCCCCAGCCTGCTTTTCAGTGTTGGGAAGAGGAAAGGACAGATCATTAGTGCTCAATGGTTTTCTCAGCAGGTAATCCTAGCCAGATAAATTAGTCCATATTTAAAGCCCTAGGTCAGAGGGCTTTACTTTGTGGACAGTGGGAGGGTCTGAGTTTCTGTGCAGTGAAGACAAGCCCTCAGAGAATGCCTCAGCACAGGCAGTGCTTTTGCTGGCAATTAGAGCCAATTTGGTGTAAAATTATAGGTCTCGTGTCTTTGAACGGGTATGCTGAAACAGTTATCTCTCCAACAATTTTGTGGTGCAGACATACAATTGCAACAAAGCCCTGTGAATCCACGAGAGATTTTCATGGGGAATCAGGGTTAGAAACAGCCAGCCCCTGGCACTCTAATTAGGTATAGTTTGTTTTGCTGACTGCAGTCTTTAAAGCCTCCGGTTATCCTTCGTGTATGGCAGAACTAGTAGACCATGAGAGTCACAGTGCCTCTGTGATGTGTGACTGTCTAGATTCTGGTGGTTTTATACCAGAGAGGATCATCCTGCCCGCCTGGGGCTGGTCATTTGGGTGCCACCACAGCGCCCCACTGTGCTGCGGGAGAGAGGCTAAGATGACACGGTGCAAAGGGGGGATCTTCCTTCTCTGTCCTCCTCTCCATTTTCTGTGGTGTGAGGCCTTGATCTCATTCCTGTCCTTCTGAAGCCCTTACTCATGATATATAATATTAAAAATCACCTGGGAGACTCGGTCGCATAGCTTGATTAAAGAGTTAAAAGAATTTAGTATCATGGCATTAAGCAAGCCTGCAAAATCTGTCCAAAAAATCTGGATAAACAGCTAGGTCGATTAGACCTCACTAAGCTTTGTCCTGCCAAAGCTGACTGGCTGCAGCTTTCTGGCTGGTTAATTTAAAATCATATCACGTATGGATACACTATACTGCTTTTACAGGAGGGTAACCTTAACCATCGTTTAACTCATGTGTTATGTGTTGTGAATCTCTCTAGATAACTCAGTTTGACCACCAGTATGGAACAACTTTTCATTCAGAGGCTTTTGTTTTACATTCTGTATTAAGTTTACTTAATATAGATTACCAGATACTCCAGAGAGAATCAGCTGCCATCACTGTTTAGTTTTGTCTCTGCAGAAATCAAATTAAATAACATATCTAAATCCCTAAAGCAAAACGGCAGTGTCTGTTCTGGCTCCATTTTCACTTGCACAGCACTTTTTTTTAGGAGAAGAAACCTCTTCATGCTTTCTCAGGAATTCACTAAAGATTAGTTTAGATTCACTAACAAGGGAGACTGGTGGAAACTCCATAATGTTCCAATTTTCCAGTTCTTCACCACAGATGTATTTTCTACCTATGGCAATTACATGCATCAGGATGGATCATAAAATGGTATTCACTAAATTTAATTTACAGTCTCTTATATGTTTCCAAGTTAACTTTTGATTTTGATGAAAAAAGACATAGCCTTAAAACCATCAAGTTCTCTTAAAGAAAAAAAAAAGCGCCAACTTTTTTTTTAAAGCAAATTTATCTTCTAACTGTGAAATATGAATTGAATCTTTGTGGAGTCAGCAATGCCAGGATTTCAGTGGTGCACTGAACTAAATACATTATTTTTACACCTCATGAAAATGAGTTTAGTCAGGTCTCATCCTAGATTTGTGCATAATAACCAGAGACAGTTCACCAAAGATATCCAGATACAGTAGCTTCAAAAGAAGATTACTGTGCCTTCAAACTAAATCAGTTTTTATCGGATCACGTATTTAAAGAAACCCAAGATTTCTTGCTTGATATTAAATGGAAACTCTCTCAGAACACAATTATACTATACTGGACCCCATCAACTGCATGTCCATGGGCACACTCTTCCCTGGGCCTCCTGAAAACTGCTTCCCACAGTGTCTTTTTAAGATACACAGGTATGCAATATTAATAAATGATCGTCTGGGAACTTATTTACCTTAATTCTTACACAGTGCTTCTTGAGGCTTCTGGATTTTTTTTAAGCCTTTTTTTTTATTAATCCATGGATGTAAGGGTAGACCTTTGTCAAATTTGTTACTGTAGAGCATCCTGAATAGTGGTAAAAAAAATATTGTCCATATGTAAAATCAATGTTTGGAATTCACAAATACACTTTAATTGGTTTTCAAGTGATCAGCATGGAAGACTGATGGGCTTTTACACGTACCCTGGCAAAAAAGTGTGTTTGGAGATTTCAGCAGCAGCTGGAAAGAGCAGCAGTATGTGCCCAGCCAGCTCTGGAGCCAAAAAGCAAATATTCTGTGCAGCAGAGTCTAAAAATCTTTGGTTTAGATACCCTTAGTGACGTCTGCCAAATGAGTGAGTAAACTGAACCAAGGTAGGTAATGGCAGATTTTGCACTCCAGAATGAATCTGCCTCAATTTTAGCAAATAAGTGGATTAACATTTTGTTCAGCAGATGGTAGAAATAAGTGAATTCAGTGGGGCCATGAAGGGTCTGGTATCTGTGATACTTGCCTTCTGCCTTGATGGACAAAGTCACCTACCACATTCATATTCCATGGCCAATAAAACATTCTCAGTTAAATAACATCAGACAACACAAAGGCAGTCTATGGCATCAGACATAAATTTATTTCTTAGATAGTCAGAAAAACCACAGGGTGCAATATGAAGGGGACCAAAAATGCCTTAAGATGTTGGCTGTTGCTGCTGTGAGGCAGAAAGCAGATTCTTTAGGTGCCTGCCTTTGATGTAAAACTGATTTATGCTTTTTCCAAACTGTTTGGAAAGATAAAACAAACAGAGTAGCTATTTAATTTTCTAAAAAATATGGATATCTAATTAATATTTTTTCAATGGTGAACTAAATTTTGATTTTGGAAGGAAGGATATCTTTGAAAACATGATGTACCTGTTTGTGTTAGATCTTCAGTGGGTTTATATCTGTGCCAGTCCACAGAGCTCAGTTGAGTGGCATAGACTTTGTAAGAACCAGCACTTCAATTTTAAACCAGCAGCAAAAACCTGCCTGCTCTCTAAATTTATAAATTATTGACACAGAATCAGTGAGACTGCAGCAGCTAATTGGCCCCTCTGGTCAATTCTCAATGGTCCTGAGAAGTTCATTGGTTTCAGATAAAGGTTTTTTGCTGAGCTGTAGGCTGAAATATTCCCAGAGTTTGAACAAGTTCATGTTCTTTGTTTGCTTTTTAAATAGCATATATCAAGGCCAAATCTTGGGAAGGAACAATGAGGTAGAGATATGTCCTTGGTAAGGAAAAATGTGAGAGTTAGAATTGGCCTCTAACATGGATTTAGTCTTGAAATACTGTATCTTAAAAAGCAGAAGTGGAATTTCAACTTCTTATGACATTTGTGATTGTAGCTCTAGGTATTTATCTGTGAAGTTAAGAGTGTACATCTTTAGAATTATCCAACTGTCTGTTTTTGTGTCAGTTGTTTTATTATCTCAGTATCAAGTACTAATATCAAACTGTTATGATTCTTAAACAATTTACAATGATCTCTCTTTTAAATTCAGGAATAAAGTTTCTTCGCCATCAAAACTTTATGTTTCATCTGGGGAACATTTCATAAAAAACCAATTCAAATTGGCCAAATATTTCCTCACATAAAGCAACTTAAAAATACAATTATGAACTGAGTTTTTCAGTTTTAAAATGGAGATGTTAAATTTTGCCTTCTGTTACCAAGGAAACCTATAGGTTATATATAGGTATGCTATTTTCACAGCATGAGCTAGTCATCTGAATTCTGTAGTGTGTATTTGGGAAGAATTAAACACATCTAAATGGGATCCACATAGGTGATACACTAAGGAGGTACCGAATCTAAGTACAGAGAAAAGTAAGAAGCTTGCACCCAGCACTCTGGAAAGGACCAGGCTTTATTACTGGGCCACCTTCAGCTTCTTGAGATCAAGTAGATGAACTGCCTCTAAGAGTCACAGCTTAATCTGAGCTCATCACTTTTAGAGTTGAAGATAGTTAGAGTCTGTCTAAAGGCACAGATTGCTGCAGAAAGGCTCCTTACAGGCAAGAAGTATGACTTCTATAATAACTTTTAATAACTTTCCTAGAAGTGACTCTATAGTTCTTCAAATTGAAAACACACAGTCATTACAAAATACAAAATTAAAAATCTGCTTCAATGAATAATGAAGAAACATTTGTGTTCATGCACCAGGAAAAGTTTGCTCAGTTTAGAAAGTCTAGCTTTCTCATTAGGAGTTATGGCCAGTTAGAAATATTTTAGAAGCCAAATACTAGACATTGTCAGACCTTAGTCGACCAATCCCATATTTACTATTTATGACCTTTCTCTGACATCAGTGGGACTATACACAGATGTAAGCAGATACACCAGTGAATACATTGGCATGGAAGGGACTTAAAGTGAATGAGGATTCTAATGGCTGCTTTGAAGAGAGGAGAAGCAAAATACTGACAATAAGGGTTAATATATGGCTTGATGATTGTATAATAATGAAATTATTAAGCAAAAAAGCCTATTTAATCCAATTTAACAGGCTTTTGGTAGTGTATATGTTCTCAAGGCTGCAGTTTTGATAATATGGACATTCCCAGTCCTTTTCTGTCACTGTGCAGGTGTGGAATGTCGGGTAGTCCCCTCTGTAAGGATGTGTTTCTCCAGGGGCTTGGCAGAATCAGAGGGGTGCCTCTGTTCCTGCAAGGTCATTCTTCCACCTTACCCATAGTGTACCAACACATCGACAGGAACGCCGGGTCTGGAGGCCAGGCCAGTAAGCAGGGAGCCTTCGAGGAGAACCTGCATCTGGTGGTTTCATTGATGTCATGATTTGCAATGAGTCAAAACAACTGTTCTTACATAGTAACATTATGGAAACTGGGTTTACATTTTATTTTGGAGCTGGCAGATAAGCTATGAAGCCAATATCATGAACATTTGTATTAAACAAAGAACCAGCTTTTTGAAGCAATGAGCTATTAGCTTCTTGTATCCTGACCACATACCAAATTGGGTTAAACACATTCTGCCAACCTAAATCCCTTTGGCAGTTTCAGGTGTTCTAGTTACTCTTGTTACTCTTTGCTTCTCCTTCTGGGGCCGGAGTCTATCACTGAATGTGCGTGTTTCCACTGACTTGTGTCCAAGGGCAGATTCGGGCTGCTGGAAATGGTTGTGTACTGTAGTGCTACTGGCCCTGAACTGACTTCTTCCATCCAAGGGGTAGCTGCATTCCACTGAAATGATGATCCTTGTATTCATACAGGGTGTTTGGAAAAGGAATAGGGAAGAGCAATAAAGAGCAAAGAATAATACAGGTTTGACTTATGAAGCCTGCAGAGAACATTTGACTGTAATAGGGTCCTACTGACCTTTCTAAAATTGAGAGGCTGTGGTGCTTTTACAAACTGCTGACATTTGCAGTCTTCAGAATTTGGACAGTCATAACCCATAATTACGGGCATACTAAGGACCTCCTTATGAAGACAAATTTTGATGAGACACAGATGTTTGTCAGGACCATACCCATGTTAAAAAAAACCAACCTAAGCAACTGAATTTGTGTTCTTCAAGGCATCTAGGGTTTTTGGCATTTCTAATTAAAGTGTTGTGAGGCTACAGACAGCACAAATGAGACAGTAAGCTTATTAACCTTGCATAGCATGCTTATAACATATTTTGCTGTTTCCCTTCTAATATGTGTTTTCTTGTGTGTTTTTTAAAGGGGCAGAAGATACTTGCACATTAGGTTATATATATATTAATAATGCTGAAGGCCCGCCTTTCCTCTCAGCTGTAGAAAGTCAGGAATCCTAAAACAACACAAGTTTTGTAGTATAAACCCAGATTGAACATAGATGGGCTTGGTGTGACATAAAAACAAATAAAAGGTGAGAATGTAATAATTTGTTACTAGGAAGCTGAAAAATGGAAGGGGATTAGGTAGCAGGTGGTGGTGGGTGTAGATGTAGGAAATCTGAGAGTGCTGTAGCACCATCTGTTCATGCGGTTCTTGCACCATTAGCTGGGGGTTTCTCTTGCAGACCTGTAAGCTTCTGGCTGTGCTGCAGGGGCTGCAGGCT
>VYZT01036106.1:0-18625 GCA_013400735.1 Pomatostomus ruficeps | reverse complement strand
CAGAGGTAAAGAGGGGTTTTGCTATAAGAATAAACCAAATTGTCTGTCACTCTGTGGCTGAGAAAGGAGAGGACTTTCAGCAATAGGAAAAATTACACTGGAAACTATTTCTCAGTACTTCTCATGAGAAAAGAAACAGGGAAATGATCAGACATACAGTTAAAGCAGGAAACACTACTCTTTCACATAAGTAAAACTCAAAACTAATTGTTGTGTGAAGTTGTTAGTAAAGTAAATGTGCAATTGGTTTCAAGAGTCATGACTCAAGAAGGAGAGACACACTCATCACCGTTTAAGATGCTGTTGGAAAGAAAATCTGCTTTAAACTGAGGATGTCCATCCCCCATGACTGATACTGGCAGAGTCTGTCATCCTCTCTTTCATACATTATTGATGGCTTGTGCTTTTGGTTAGCAATAGGATAATGATCTGGGGATGGATGAGTTTGGCTCTAGCCATTTAGGGGATGGATATTAATAGGAAATTTATATTCTGAGGCTCTGACTCTTTTTAAGTGGGTTGGGCTCTCAAACATTTGCTTTCAACAAACAAAACTGTACTACCAGGTACAAGTTGGTCCAAGTACCTCAGAAGAAGCAGAAAATATCCTAGGAGAGGTTGGGGGAGCACATTTTTCTTCAGGGCAATAGAGGTCACCAGTTTTCTAATGACTGCTCTAACCACAAGGCCAGGATGAGAATGAAGAACTGAGCAGGGATTGCATGCATATTTTTTGTATCATCAGAGCTGTTTCTGCTCTGTTAACATTTATTCTCAGAAGACAGATGGCCAGCTTACACCATGACTGGGGGTGAAAGGAAGCATTTCCCATTAGTTACCTCTAAATTCAACAGTAAGGATTAATCAAGAGTAGCCATTTTAGAAAATAGAACTCTTTCTGAATATCTCAGAGGTTCTCACCTTCTGCCACTAACTAGATTAGACCATCCCTTTCCCTTTGGGAGTTGTGAGTGTGCCTAAATTTATGCAAAGACTTTGCCCATAGGCACTGACTTTTCTAGCTCAGCAGGATATCACAGAAGCAATATTATGTTCATGCAAATTAATTTATACTAGTTTTTTTCAGACAACCAGAAATTTTCCTAATGAGAGTGCTTGTGTGGAGAATCTTTCCACAGACTCTCCTCCTGCTGTTATCACAAAGCTTATCAATACTGGTATGTCAGCATAAAGTTTCTGTCAAGCTGGTTCTCTGCCCCAGCAAAACCTCAGGTGTCAGATCTGACCTTTGGATATCCACAGTTTGAATTTTAAGAGCTCAGCAGAAATGGTAGTCTATCATAAAAATAAAACCAGAAAATTGATTTAATCTCTCTCTACATCACTAGCAAAAGCACCCTTTTTCTATGAATTCATATGCTAAAGGCTGGAAAGACAGTTTAAAAGTAGTCATAAGTAGAACAGCAACCCTCTGGCTGACAAACCAATGAAGAAAACATATCTGTAAAGCAATTGCTACATTATATAATCTTAATAGGTGGGAGATACTGATCTTTGAGTTAGTCTTCTTATTAAAAATATTCTACCTCCTATTTCTTCTGGTTTGATCATTTGAGACAAACAATGTCTGAAAAGGAGTTAACTTCTAGTGACTGAAGTTAATGAGAAGGATGAAGAACCTGAAAGTTTAAGTCAAAATGTAATGTCCAACAGGAAGCAGTAAAAGTCTCATCTGCATCAAGACAAAATATATATTTATGTTCCAAAGACTAAGACAATAGAATAGTGATGACAAAATAGAACCTGCTCTTGCAAAATGTTGCAAGGTGATTTTCACTGAGTCCCTTCAGACGGTCCATTAAATCTTGAAAAGACAAATAAATTTACTGCAATAAACAAGGGAAACACCAGATCCTGAAACAATAAACATCTAGTTGGAATTACTAAAATCATGGCAAAATGTCAAATTTACAGAAGGATAAAAAGCAACTGTGGAGTTTGTGGAGGCAACATAATGGACAATGACAACAAATGTTGTTGACACAAAGAAACAGGCAGTGATAGACAAAAGTAGACAATGCTGAATTCTGACGAGTCTACAATTCAGACAAGATTATCCCTTCCAAGACTTGCCATTTATAAATTAAGCTATCAATAAATGACATGAAAAAGAAAATGTGAAAGAATGCTTGCCAACAGTGGCAGCACACTTTGATGGAATAGCTCCATCCTTGTATTGCTTTCATAGTTCAAGTCATAGAAATATGACAACAGCTGTGCAGCTTCAGACCATCTAACTCAGTACTCCTTCTGAGGCAAGGATTCTTAAGAAAAACAAAGAGTGAAATCATATCCAACATACACTATAACCCTACCTCAGCACTACCCTAGCCTTCAAATGCTCTCAACACCAGGAATGTTCTGAGCCTGTTATGTTTTGTCTGTTTATTTCCATTCAAAGCCTGGTCACTGCAGGAACGCATGTGGACTTCCTACTTGTGCAGTGTCCTCTGTCAAGGAGTTACACAGTGCTGCTATCTCTTTCCTGAAGATCCATCATATTTTTCTCTCTAATGTCCTGGATGGCCAGAACTGAGATTGTGCTGAAGCATAAGAAAGGAATGAGAAAAAAACCATGAGAAAAGTTGTGTTGATTGCATAAAATACCCCTTTTCAGAAGCTGGTGTGTCAGACTATGCTGCTTAGCATGGGATACGACTTTATCTTGCCTCTTGACCAGGGCAACTGAAAGTCCATCAGATGTAATGCACAGAGAAAAATCCTTAAAACCCAAACATGTGGCCAGAGAAGAGAGACATTATCTCAACGTGTTCCTGGCACGCTACTGCAATCTACAGACAGGTCTCCAAAGGATCACAACTTGAGTGCTGGGAATGTGTAGGCACAACAACACAGACCATCAAACAGCTGCTCTGCCCTGCCAAGTCTGTGCTTTAGGAGCAGTGCATCTCACGCCATCCTAAACATCCACCCTTGCCTTCCCTGACTCTCCTGTGCTGGAAAAAAAATATTGTGTACTTTTAGATGGCAGAGAGTTCAGAAAACAGATCTGCATAAGAACTAACTGGCCAAGAGGAGCAACAAAAGCACAGTTATTTTTCTGCTGTTTTGGTTCTTGGGCAGGTTTCTTGGATGGGCAGCTCTGCTGTCACAACAGAAGGGACAGTCTCGAGTGGGTGTGGCAGAGGGAGAAGGACAATCCAAACTAGTGAGGACAGCGAATAAGCACCTGTCAAACCATACCAGAAGAACAGCAAAAAAGTGTCAGAAATCTCCTGATATCTTGCAGCACTGGATGGCTACATCAGCATGATGCTTGCATTCTCTGGTAACTCCTGTTGCATGAGTGTTGGCTAACCAAGGAAGAACGATGTTTTCTTCAAGGGAAAGTTGACCATTTAAATAACCCCCAGGGCTACAAGTAACCTTAATAACGAAAGACAGCTCTGCTGTTTTTCTAGTGGGGATGTGGTTAGTTGTGTTATGCAATAACAACAAACCAATTCATTATTATATCTGAATAGAAATAAACTCTGCTCTGTGTGGTTTTCAAGGCTTACAGAACAGTGTTTGAGTTCTGATACTTCACCCCATGGACCTTCTTTCCCACCAGTAGCAACAGACTTTTCAGGAAGCACAAAACCCTCTTTTTCACTCTCCAGAGAGAAAGTCAACAACATGCCCAAGTCTAAATATTTGCTGGGTAAGCATGATAAAAGCATCTTGTGTAAATATGCAATTTCATTCAATACCCATTGCTACAGGCAGTGGCAAAAGGCCATGAAAGATGAGCAACACAGGCCAAACAAGATACACAAAACCCAGCAGCTTTCACATGGGATTCTGTTTGCTGCTATCGAGGGGAAAAGAAAGCACAATAGTAAAGAAACTTCAGGGTTCAGACACCAGAATGCTATCATGATCCCTGGGTTTCAGTGGAGCTCAGATTTCACACCTTGAGAGCTGGAGATAAAATTTAAATAGTCTTGGCCCAGCAGCAGCAAATGTGCACAGGTCCCTGCAGACATACGTTGGCAAACAGGCAGAAGAGAGACCAAAGCACATGGAGAGCTCAGAGCACCCCAAGATCTCCAGGAGCATTCACATGACAATATCACTCACTTTTGTTCAACCACCCCTGCATTCTGAAACATGTGTCACTAAAACGCCCCAAGTAGTCTTAGCTAACAGCAGGTGAGGACAAAATCCATTAATCTGCCAGCACAAGGTGTATCTACAATCAGTGTTGAAGCTTGATAAGGCTGGATCAAGCAGGAGGACAGGGATGTCATGTGGGAGCATCTCTGCTCTACAAAAAGGGTTCTTTTCTGAGGCCTGCCTGCTGTTGGCTTCACTCCTTGGTCTTGAGGGAGTGCATGAGGAATGACTAAGGATGACAGACTTAGAATCAGACCTCAAACACTGCATGAGCAGTCCACAGGATGTTCAAAGCACAGAAGTGACCATGACATGGGAGCCAAGCTGGCTTGCGCTGACAGCAATGAGAGGTGCAGCTAGAGCCAGCACTCTTGGGAGGCTGTCCATGCAGGTGCAGCACCAGAGCAAGGCTGCCTTCACCTTGGATGCCCACCTGAGCCCTCAGAAATGTCATCTTTTTCCTGCAACAACAGAGCAGCCTGACAGTAGCTGGTCAGAGAGGTGAGAAGGTAGCAGTGACCCACCTGGCTCTACTGGAGAGCCAACCCAGCAGCTTGGGGCAGCTGTTGAGACTGAAATCAGTCTGATTTTCAGTAACTCCTTTCACCATGGTTGGAGACAGACTGCCTGGCTGGGTTAGCTGCTGGCCTGACTCTGCAGAGCATTTCTCATGTTTTCCTCCAATGTTTGTTGTTCCTCAGTTTGTCCCATCAGCCCTTGGAAATTAACTGCATCCTTTGGCTATGAGAGAGTTCTTGGCCCGAGGAATAGGTCAGCTGGAGCTATTGCAGCTGGCGTATCTCCCTCCAGCCCTTACAAACCGCTAGCTGGAGGAACATGGAGACTTGCAGCATCTGTAACTAAACTTCATTACACAACAAAAGCCTTGATTTCCTCTCTGAGGCATTTATGATCACCTGCAGGTGGGTATATCCTGCACTCCTTTATGAAATACAGGTGCAGCTTTTCAATGTAGGTCAAAAATAACTTCTGCCACAGCTCACCTCAAAAGGGCTCTGTACTCACTGCTTGAAAATACTTTGCTGACACCAAACCAGGAGCTTTTAGCAGAAGAAAAATATCCGCTCTGCATCTAAGGCAAGGGAATTTCCGCTACACAGGGGCTTGTGAAAGAAACATGGTGATCCAGGAGGTGGCCCACTCAGGAAATTTAAAGATCATGCTGATTTATCTTTAAAGAAAAAAGCCAAGACCAATGAATATGTCCATATTAAGTACACTTGTGTCTAGAGAGGGGTAGGTGCAAGGATAAAATGGCACTTTCCTGCTTCACGTGTCTCACAAGAGGCTCAAAATGCAACATATGATCTTAATCAGTAATTCTGTATGGTGCTACTGTCTTGATTCCTCCTCATCTCCTCCCTTTTTCACCAGGCCACAAAGACTTCATAATGCTGCCAGGTTCAGGTCAAATTTTTCAAAGCATTACAAAAATTTTTTTTTTTTCCAATTAGTGTCTTACTCAGTTGAGATGGTATTTAGCTACCAAAGAAGTCATATGGCTATTTTTCAAAATGACATGTTTTCTTTTGCAAAATGCGCACTTTGATTTATGTGGCCAAGAATTCTCATTTCATTTCCTATGAAAGACCATCTCATACTATCCACCTACTTTAGAAATGGAACTAGCCACCACCCTATATTATTCATATCCTTGAGAGAAATGTCTCAAGTGCTCTAGCCCAATTCCAGCTAGGAGCTGTTGTAATTTACAAGTGCAGACATATGAGTAAGGTGGTGGTTTTTTTGAGAGACACAGCTGTGTGATGCTGAGTATGAGGCCAGCTAGAGGCCATCTTTTTTGGTGGGTTTCAAGGAAGAGAAATAGAATTCTGAGCTCCAGAACTACTGAGAACTATTGAATTATGAACCACACTGCCCCAGCCTTCTTGTGCTAATTGCTTTAATCACTTCCTGCAGTCTCATCTTCACCATTAGTTCTGAAACACAGAATCATTTTGCCTGAGCCATAACCATGGCAGGATTTTTTATTTGGCTGCATTTATTATCAGCATCAACAGCAATAATAATAACAATATTCATAATATTTTAACAGACAAAGGTTTTAGATAGACTTTGAAACCTCCCAATCACTTCCATTTTGCAAATTCTCCTCAATTTACAAACCCTGTGGCTGTAGATTATTAACTAGGGGGTAAAAAAAAAAAAAAAGCACTACATATCATTAGGAAAAAAAAGAGTTTGCCAGGACCCTTGGGATCTGAGCACACTATCCAAGGCAAGGATTGGGAACTGGGGACTGTTCATTCCAGGCAGGCAGTGCTTTCTGCTCCGGAGAATGCTATAGCATTCCCTTTTGGATGATCTTCATAATGCACTGACTGCTCCTCTCCGATAGCAGCCTTGAGGCACTTCTTTAAGGACTTCAGGGGCCTAATGTCCATTTGCTGTCTGGGTTCCTATAAACGATTTAGTATCCAAGACTCCAAGATTTTCTCACCATGTAACTACTGGATCCGTTTGTTCCCAGCTCAGGGGATTAGATCATTAAATCAGGCACAAATTCCTCATATATCACTATGTCAGGTGGGTTGTAGGACTCTCAGTTGCCCGGGTAGCACATGGCTGATAATGATCCTCCAGCCATAACGCACAGCAGATCTGCTGGAATGCAGATCCCAGATGAAGTGGTCTCCAATCATACTCTTCTTCTTGGAATAACCAATGGTAAGTGTTGCTCAATTAGATGTAACTGACATGTGCTGGAGGCTGATATAGAAACACAGCTCTACAGAGCTCTACTACTCCCCACTTCCCAATCAGCTCTGAGGCTCTGGATTAACAGTTGCACAGACTCAAAGGCCAAAACTCTCATTTTCCACTAAATTCCCTGCTAGTTCTTACAAAGGACAGGAAAAGCACTAAAAATAATAATTACAGTATAATCCAGAACAGCAGTTATCGAAGTATCTTCTTTTTTTTACTCCCTCTTGGTGTGCTTTTTTTTCTTTAATGCTGTGGCTTGGCATTATTAGCAGCAGAACTTCATTATGATCTTATGCAAACAGTGTGGCTTTTATTGGAAGGGGAGAGCTTCACTCTCAGGCATCACTAGGTGGAGGCATTGCACGGCACAAGGCTGGTATGGCTCACAGCTCCAGGGGTTGCAGGATCCTCACAGCCAGCTTCTGTGGCAGATGTTATTAATCCCTCACCAACCCTCACCCTGGAACACCCAATCCTTTCCCGTCCTCAGTTGTCTGCTGTCTTGGATGTGATCCTTTCCTTAATAATAAGCCAATTCATCTTCTAACTTAGGTACCCAACCAACTTTATAGCCCAACCCTCCAAAAATGTCAAACATGCCAAAGTTAACAGCTTTTTAAAAGTGACAGCAGACGGTGCTGGCACATCCTTGGCTCATTTAAATGCATAAGTGTACCAAGTCATTCAGATCTAGGATGAGGAGACATATTTTTAGGAAAACCTTGGCTTTTCTTTTAAAAGTCAGCATGTGGTCTATTCGCTTCAGTCTCCAAGGAGAATTAAGTCCCATTTACTTAAAAATACAGGAATCAGAGCCAGATATCAAGCAGAACCAGATGTCACGACCCAGAAGAGAGCATACACAGATGGAAGGGGGACATATGGCACACAAGTTCTTTCCCACTGTGACTGTCCCTGTCCAGACAGCTCTTTAGCTTTTTCCCTGTTTGTTCCTGTAGGCAATATGTAAGGGAGTTAACTGCCAAGTATTTTTTTTTCTGTTTTAAAGGGACAGATGAATGTTATTTTTTGTAATTCCCAAATACTCTGCTTATTTGCCATTTCAGAAGAAGGAGAATTTATAAACTCCTTTACCTCTCAGTAGTGTCTTTAAACAGAATCATGGAATATTCTGAGTTGGAAGAGACACACAAGGATCACCAACTCTAAAGTGAATGGCCCATATGGGGATAAAATATGCAATCTTGGCTTTATTAGCACCGTGCTCTGAGCACCTGAGCTGATCTCAGGGTCCTGAAGAAGCATTTGTCCTGCCATTCCTGCTATGCTCCACTTGAAATTATGTAGTTGTTTCACACATTACCTAGAAAGTACTGATCTAGTTGATACAGTCTCAGTGGACTTCCCTAGGAATGAGAGGTTGGATAAGGGTAGATAGCTTGAATTTCTTTCCAAATCTAATGCTTGTCCAAGTCCCCCAATTCCATGGCACAGAAGAAATAGTTATATTACAGACATTTGGAAAGAAAAAAAAAAAAACAAACCAGAAAACAAACAAACAAATTAACAGTGTGGATATTAGAAACAATGTGTTCAAAGAGAGAAAAAAATGCCTCCTTAAGGACTTGTTCCCTTCACATCTTCCAGGGGACATGAGATAAACAGACAAAGAAAGTGCAAAAGACCAAATCTCAAGGAGACATGAAGCAGCACTGGGGTGTGTTACCATAGACAATGCAGGAAAAGGAAGCACTCCCCTGATGCATATAGCCAGTGACATAAGGGAAGACAGAACATGGATTTTAATAATTTCCAACAGAAAGAAAACCCATCAGGGAAAGTATTTAATCAAAAAGAAAGAAAAAAACTAATGAGACTGTGTTCAAAATTCCGCTGCTACTACAGCCACTGCTGTACCCAAGAAAAAAAACAAACTAAGGCAAGATCAAATGAGTGTCCGGCAGCAGAAATGAACCAGAAATATTTACACATCTAGGTCACCTGATCTGGGGCAGCAATTAAAAAACAACTTTTTGGAGAAAAAAATTCACCTTAATGACTTGGAGACATTTCTATCTTTCTTCAGGGTAAGATAGAAACCCGTGATAAACACTGTCATGGCCAAGCAGAGCTCTAGCTCCAGCTGTAATGCCACAGTGATCCAGGTGCTCTCTCAGAGGAGTCAAACAAGCTGTACATTTTAACTGTGCCCCCTGATGCCCAGCAGACATCAGATTCCTTTTTTTTCAATTGCTATCACCATGGTAAGCAATCTTAAAGTGGGCTGAGGAAGCAAGTGTTTCTCCTACTACTACCTTCTAGCTCACTTTTAGTGACTAATGTTCAGTTTGTCTCAACAAATGCAGCAAGTACCGGTTAATATTATCCTAAATTATAAGAGAATAAACATGCTCATCAAGTGGCATGCTTTGTCTTTACTCTTGAAAATAATGAGTGTAAAGATGAGAGGAGGAAATGCTATTGCTCCTGTATTCATGAGCTGTAGCATCTCTGACTAAACCTGAGACCTTGAAATATCCTGAAGGAAAGCTGCTAGCCACTGATTCTACTTACATGTATTCCGAAGCTCTACAACATAATACTTCCCTGGTACTTCAGGAGAAAGGTCTCTCCTTAGCACAGATATAAATATTAACTTTATCCTGCCTGCTTCATCTTCAAGCTAACTGCAGCTATGAAAGGAAGTAGAGTAGCTGAGTTAACAGTGTCTGAACAAAAGGCAGGATGGACTTACCCGTCAAAAAGAAGCTCAAGGCACCAAGATAAAGGGAAAATTTAAAATTGCTCTTGCACTGCTCTACCTTCTAGGATGCAATACAGAGGTAAAGTAAAAGGGGGGGGGGCGGGGGGGGGAACCCAAAACAAAGTCAGTCAGGGCTCTCCTGTCTGGGGCTATTACATTAACTCTACCAGGTCCTAACAACTCATTCTGAGCTGAGAGCACATGTTCCTCCCAACCACATAAACCTCTATGAGGCTGCGCTGCGCTTTGGCTGGAGAGCCCAGGGGTCCGCCTGTGCCACAGAAAGCAACCCTCTCGCTCAAAGGCAAGCCCCCCCACTCGTGGGGGTAGTCTCCTAGCTGCAGATGTACAAAGCGCATGTGAAAGCAAAGAAGAAGAGAGGGATTCCTCGTATGAATTCCACAGAGAGTTTAATGATGTAAAAAAGCCAGCCAGGAAGAACAAAGACAAAAGAAAGACCCGGGGTTTTATCCTCAGGGGAAATAAGGGAGGGAAAGGGGTTTCAACCAATGGCGCAGGGCGAAAGGGAATGATTGCTACGGGAAACAACCAATGGAGATATTTGAGGGTTGGGTAAGAGGGAACAACCAATGAGGAATTTCAGAACATAGCACTTTTCAGGCTTAATACATATTCAACCAAGAGGATACATATTTATAAATTTATGCATAAAACAGAGAGGGGAAAACAGTAACTTATCAACTTGAAATATACCAACAGGGGGAACACAGGATTTGGGGCTCTTTCTATAACCCAGGGCGAGTGCTGTTAGACTTGGGGGTCTGACAGCCAGAGCTCTGATGTTGTTTCCTTTGGGGTTATGGTGGCTGCAGCCAAACACACACCGCAATACGTCTATCCATGAATTAAAACAGTCATAGATGCTCTCCTGGTTTTGCATGGGAAGTTGGGAGGAGATACAGCTGGGACAGGTGACCTAAGCCAACCAAGGGGATTTTCCAGATCACATGACATCATGATCAGTATATAAAGTAGGGGGAAGAAGGAAGAAGAAGGGGACATTGGGAGTGATGGTGTTTGTCTTCTCAAGTAACCATTGCACATGATGGACCCTGCTCTCCTGGAGCTGGCTGAACACCTGCCTGCCCATGGGAAGCAGTGAATTAATCCTTTGTTTTTCTTTGCTTTTGTGTGTGGCTTTTGCGTTCACTATTAAACTGTTTTATTTCAACCCACAAGTTTTCTAGCTTTTACCCTTCTGATTCTCTCCCTAATCCCACTGGTGGGGGAGTAAGCGAGTGGCTGTGTGGGGCTTGGCTGCTGGCAGGGGTTAAACCATGACAGATCTGTACATTGGAACGTGAAACAGGCCACATCTCAGCACTAATTACCATAGAGGTAAGAAATCAGGATATGATCACGAAAAAATCGTCAAAGAAGGAAATTCTCCTGGAAAGCACCAGCCTCACAGCATGGATGGAAAGATGTAGTGGAATTAGCAAATTTGAGACAAGTTAATCACAAGGCAAGGAAAGGGCAGTGCAATCTGGAGTACCAAATAAATTAACAGGAGCAAGCCAACAGAATCAATATGTAATTATGGTTGAAAATCTCGAAAGGGTGCAGAGAATGCTTTAAATGTATCTTATGCCACATACCATTGAGACTTTGCTCTCTGTCAGCATAAACAATAAACTGAAATATATCTACTACAAAGTGGTGAACAAATACTCTTCCATTGACTACACTTTGCCTTTTCCTTCTGAATCTGCCAAGTTTTCAGAAGCAAATCTCTTGCCAAATAATCATTTGTGGAGTTGTTGGGATTTGGTTTTTTTAATAAAGAGCAACCAGCACATCTGTCTCTATGGAATTTCTTTTATTGTACCACAAAAAAAAAAATAGTGCTTTTTTCCTATGTGACTTGCAAAAAACAGTTTCCAAGGAGAGAAAACAGAGACAAAATTCAGGTTCAAAATTAAGCCCCATGATAAAAGGATAAGCCACCTCATGTCATGCTACACTGAAGTAGCTAGTTAACAATTAACCATGATAACAAAAAACCTTTCTCCCACACTCACTATCACACAAGGACACAAAATGTCTACATAATCATACTAAATGTCGTTGCTTGAAAGAAAATATCAGATAAATCAATGTTGACTCACCATCATCTGTCTTCACTTCAGAAGCCTCATTTAGTGGAGAAATGGGAAAATTCTTATCTTGAATACTGTAGCAAACCTCTTAAAAGAACTATGAAAAAAAGCAGCCAGAAATCATAACAGCAGATTCACAGAAGAAAAAAAAACCAGCACAAATTGCAAATCAATTTACTTTTATGTAGTACTGCAAATCCTAATCATTAGTTTGTTTGGGTTTTCTTTTATTTTTTTATTTCATAGTATATGAAATAAGTAAGCTGAAAAAATCTACCACAGTTCCAGCATCTTTTCCTTATTATTTTTCCCCTTCTACAGGGTAAATAAGAGGGTTCTGTTTTTAAACACAAATTTTAAAAAGCCTTGAAGGAAACTACTTTTAAATACTTTTTTGAGCAATCTAAGTGTAAACATAATCTAAAAATTTGACAATTATGATTATCTGAACTACGTCCCTCAATTTATTTTTTAAAGGTTCCAGCCTAAATATTATGCATTTCCAAAGAAGCCTGATTCAACATTTACTAGGACAGCAGTACCTCATCTGATGGATCTATCCTGTTCCAGTTTTCCTGGTGACACCTCAGAACAAGTCTCTAGTCAGTGAAGACTGTGGAAAATTACAGTTGTGAACCCCACAGCCAGGAGAATGAGACACTGCTCCTAAGGAGTATTTACTACACCTTTACAAAGAAAAACATACCATGGAATGCTACACGCCTAGATTTTGCTTTCTCTCCCATCAATACAGCCCAATGAAGAATATGTTCTAGATATACATATCTCTGAGGACCAACTGGAAGGAATCCAGTGATAGATGTTATCCTGGCAATAAACATGATGTAAGAACCTACTTAACTTCAGAAAGTAATTTTTAAAAAGCAAGCAAAATTCTTATTTGCATTCAGATGATGTTCTTCAAGGCTGGAGTGTGAAAACTCCTGCGGCTTGAGACCACCTTGAAAATGAAGCAACATGTCATCTTCTCATCGTGATGCACACAGAAAGGGAATTGTGGTCCAGAAGTACCAAGCTACTCCCAAGCAGGTTGATATAGCCACATGCCTCTAAATTCTTCTTTCACAAATAGACAGGATACCATTTCTTGCTATTTTCATTTGGTCATGTTTCAGAACTGGCCACTTTCCACTATCCAGGATACCCAGCCAAGCACAGTCCTTTGATAGACTCTCAGTGAATTCCTGTGCACACAGTTAGCACAGCTGAGACACAGCATGAGAACATCTGGTTTCCAGAGCAGCAGCATAGTCTAGAAAGCTTCCCATTCTCAAGAAATTTGAACTCTTTTCAGGTTCCTAAGCATTACAAGAGACTAAGTTTAAAAAGAAAACATATACCAGATATCACAGAATTGTTCAACAAATGTCAAAAAATCCACAGATTTCATTCCCTTCCATTTCCTGAACACATTTAGTACCAACTGTTCAGCAGAAACACATTTTGTGTTGTAATGAATTTTAAATATACCTGCTAAGTCATGTATTTCCCCAACCCCTTCAAGAAGCAAGGGTAAAGTCTGTTGCTTGGGAGACAAAGCTTGCACAGTGCAGATTCTTGCAGCAATAAGGAAGTTGGACAATCATGAAGAGGCAACAAGTGGAACAGAATGACTAGGAAAATGCTGATGATAGAAACAGACTTTTAATTTATCAACTGCAGTTTTAATTTTTTTAAAATGGAATTCACAGCTGTTTCGTCATACAACATTTATGTGGACCACGACAACAGCCTACCACCACCAGGTTTACTTCTAATATCTCATGGAGACTAACACAACAAATTGTTTCACCATCCAAAACCCATAACAGAAATAAAGTTCCACAGAGCTTTTCTTTTAGGGTGTAATTTATGGAACAGATGAGCAGTTTTCTTCTACTTCTCAAAGAAAACATTTACTTTGCAATATATAAAGACTGTACAACAAACATCCCAATTCAGAATTACCTTCTCAGTATTATTTAAATAAGTGCTTCTTAACTTCCCTTTGCTGCAGAACTGTTCAAAGTTAGGGGCAACGAATACATTTCAGAATAAGATAGCTTTTTTCTGGATGGCATTTGATAGCGCACATTTTTCCAGAATCTTGTATTTGCTGAACAAGATTTCTCTGAGAAGTCCCCTTTCCATTGGATAGCTCCATGTTTTTGCATAATGTATCTGATTGATTCTGGCATGCTTGTGTAGTCCTGTATTTCACCCATTTCTATAAGAATCACTTGAATCCCATCACGGATGAGAGCGTTATACATAGCTAGTTGTTGCTCAGAGGCGTCTTCTAACAGGCAGCAACTAGATGTTTCTGATGCCAAAATAATCATCAGTCTTCTGCTTTGCTTAAGGGTTTCATCAGCAACACTGACCACAGCTGTAAGTGATGAAGGAACGATCAAAGTTTGCACAGAAACTTTACAGCTGGGGTAAAAGAGTTCTTAATTTTAAAATTGCACACATGTGAAGCTGTGGCTAGCTCAGAGCAGTGGTTGCTTTAAGAACTTCACACTGCCATTCATGATTCATGATCCATTGCATGACATAACTTATAAAAAAATTGTTTTTTCAGCCCTCAGGAGAAGATATCATTCAAAAAAACTCAACAATATTATTAATGCTATTAAGTCCTCATTTGTTCATCACTAAGAAGAAAGTGCACACCCTCACAACATCAGAACGCAATTTTCAGTAAGAAAAAAAAAAATTTGCATTGGGCAAATTATCCATTAAAACTAAACAAATACAGCTTTCTTTTCCAAAAATGCGGTTTTTAATTGCATGGATAAACTTATAACCTGAAAACAATGTGTCAAAAGGCAACCTGTTAGCTCTGCTAATTAAAGCATACCTTCTCCTGGTAAATCATCCCTTCCTAATATGAAAAGGTTATATCCACATTGTTTTTCTAAAACATCTGGGAGTATTCTACGAACAAAGGTTTCCACACAACAGACACTTCTGCCTTCGCTGCTTTGTGTGTACAGGACATATGCATCGTAGATTTTCCCATCTAAAATGAACACAAACATTTCTATTAAAAATCTAAAATTCAGAAAAATGTCTTCATTGCAAAGTTTCATTTCAGACTGTTTAAAAATTGTAATGGGGGTGCTGATTTCACACATCTGACAGAATAACTTCCCAGAACTAAAATGCTCTACAAATCAAAATAAAGATGATCAGCCACAGAATCTGACTTCGTTTCCCATCAGACCGGTGGAGGAGTCACCACATGAGCTGGATGCAGGACCTGGGACCTGCAGGAAGGAGCTCCCAGCCCCAGACATTTAGGAAGTACCCTCTTACAGGACTTTCTTCACTGCCTCTCCTGAAAGAAACTCAACAGCAGTTATCTCCACTTCTGACTAACCACAAGAGAAGGTGGAAAAATGGCAATTCTTTCTTGTAATAATCCTGTGGGGGCTTTTCACAGGTAGAAGAAAAGGCCAGAAGGCTTCTGAGGTTTTGAGAGTTAGGGCTGCATAGTAAGCAGGACTGAAAGAATCAAGCCAAAATCAGATTTAACTCAACAAGTTAAAAACTTTGATTTTTTTCTTTTTAATTAGAACTTTATTAAAGTATTCTAGTAAAACAGAACTTTTGACCGGAGTTGAAATCACTTTTCCACAAAAACATTTAGGACAGCCATTAGTAAACATTAACTATCTTAATGTATGTAATCCATTCACTTTCAAGCCATGGGGAACTTCAGACAGTCTTATTCTGAAAACTGACATGAAATACACCTATGATGTGCTTATTTCAGATTTTTCACACCTGTCCAATGTATTTGTCTACAGTGCATTAAACTAAAACACATTAAAAGAATCACAGAACACAAAACTAGCAGCAAATTTTCTCTTTGATATGTCAACATCATAACTGACAGGATGTAGAAGGAAAGTGAGAGTAACAGAGAGAAACTGAAACATGAAAAAAACCAACAAAATTAATTTGACAAATGAGTCTGATTTCACAATAAATATTTAATGCACATCTTTAAACATCCAGTTTACAGGATGTAGCTCTGCTGACACCTATTGTTCATCATCAGAGTGACCATAAATCTACGTTTGAAGAAACTACAGAAAAGCAAAAAGCAACATGCTCATTTTGGAATAACCTATAGTTCTTTATGGCCTATCTCACTATGATTGCCTTCAATACAGTTTTTATTACCTCAAGCATAATTATATATTTTATCCATATGACTGTAAAAAAGTCCTGCACAAAATGTCTTTATGCATATCTGAAAACTCCACGTACACATTCCACGTACATTGTACTAAATAATCCCATTATTTCTCAGAAGTAATGGCAAATGAAAAAAATCAATAGGCTAATTACACTTACATACCTGGTCACACTCACATACCTTCCTTACTTGTAAGGGCACAGACAGAATTACGGTACCAAAGCACCAAATCAATCTTGAAAATCTTGTAGATTATCAAAGTAATAAATGTTAAAATTAACAAAGAGACAAGCCCTCCAGTCAGCCATCTTCGTACATCAGGAACTGCAGAAAAATATAAGAATTTTTTTTTTAATGTTTAATTTGCCCAAATCTGATCTTCCACATAAATTCAATACAAATCTGAATGTCACATTTTTCATTCCTATTTACCTTGGTTATTTAAATAATGATCAATACACTACTGTAGTGATTCCTTCCCTACACACAGGCACATGCATACTGCAAACTGTAATACATCTGTTTTCTTTCAACATGATACACAAGAATTTGGTATCAAAACGCGTTCTGGGGAAGTAAAGATCATCTCAGGCCTCAAAAATAACAGTATTTCTTACCTCTGTGTTTTAATATAATATAGGATGCAACTTGCCCAAAGGCATTTGAAGCTTGGCAGACAAATGGCTGTTCATAATCTTCCCTGCTCACTTCTGAAATTATTAGCTTCACAGAATGTATAGGGCGCCCATCATAGGAAGTTCCTCCCCTGTCCAAAAGGTGACAAATAGAACCATAAAACCACAGCCCTTTCTGGAATGGCTTCATCTCTAACACCTGCAGCACAACAATGGTTATTTCCTTCTGCAAATGTCAACCAGAGTTCACAACAGATGAACAATTACATAATGTGAAAGAAACCCAATCAGACCTCTCCTCATACTGACATTTAGCACATGCATTGGAAAGCATCAAGATATCAAGACATTATCTTATCTGCAGCTGTGTTTACCCAAAGGAATATAAGGCTTCTTTAGGCTGAAGTTCAAAAATATACCTTACAAACTTAAATAAACTCTTGTTATGGGCTTCCCAATCCCTGTGAGAGTAGATGGACAGAGATAGTTCACAATGGGATATGACACTGAAAGAGGCCGTGGACAAGGCATCATCTTGTGGTCAGCAGTTTGGGACAGGGAGGACATCAAAGCTGGTGACATCCAGGAGACAGAACCAACTCACAATGTGATTCCAGCTACAGGGAGTGGAGTTTAGAGTGTGCTTCACTCCCATGGATCAGAACAGACTTGTAACACCTGGTTGTGTCAGGCTGCACCATTAAGAGACACAGATTATCCCCCATACACTGTACAAGGACATAAAAAAGCTCATTCAGCAAATCCAGTTAGCTCCCATGTGACTAAGGTGTGAACTAAACTTTTTAGCCACCAGCAAAACAAGGGATAGCACTACCTTGTTAACAGCAGACCTCAAATGCAAAATTAAGTAACTAGTCTACTTAGTCAAGCACTATTCTTTCCTGAAAACATAATCTAGTTACCACTTAAAATGCAAAATAAAAGCTTGAAACATATCATGAAGGGCATATACAGGACGACCTGGATCACTTTCTAAGCAAAAAGTTGCTGTAATTTGAACACTGTAACAGGGAATGAATGAACCAACATCACTAATGCAAATGACTACTGGTTGCAAAGATGACCAGGTAAGTGCTAGGAAGTACAAAAAATAACATTGCTTTCACAATATCAATTCACTGACCATGTGTCTCTGCATTATGGCCCAACTGTTTACGGCATTACAATGATTTATGGCAGTATAATTTATTAGTTTTGTATAGTGTTTTCTATTGGTGAGCACCCAAATATTTCAGCATTTTATTTCTCCCTTTTTTTAATGATGAAAATCTATTTCTTGCAACTATATTCTTATTTTGGAGGCATCCTTCTCGTTTCTTCATTGGTTTTTTGGTCATAGATAGTGCTCCAGAATCTACAAAAATTATAACAATTTTTTTATTCACAGTGCCACCATAAGGGCTGACAAAAAACCCTGAAATTTTTGGTTCAAAACCTGTAGTGTCTAAGAAAATTTCAGATTGCCTCTTGCTCCAATTTGAGTTATTTTTTCCAGTCAGGTATAATTTCTCTTCTTCTAATCCATTTAACCTGCTTTTCACCATCACCTTATTTCTCACTTGCCCTTTTGTTGTGGTTTTAGTAGTGGGGAGGGAGCCATAAAGATAGCTTCTGTGAGAAGCTTCTGAAATTCTTCACCATTTCCATCAGAACCAATCTCTGATGGCTCTGAAGATGATGGACATGCCACTGGCCATGTTTGGGCCAATTAGAAAAGTTAGTCACACCTCTGTGATGACATATTTAAGAAAAAATCAAAACAAAATAAGCACGCAGCTACTTTTAGTTAAAGAAAGAAGAAGATGTAAGAACATGTGAGGGAAAACAATATAGAGACACCAAAGTCAGTGGAGAAGGAGGAGGAGGAGGTGCTCCAGGCTCTGGAGCTGAGATTTCCTCTGCAGGCTATGGTGAGCCCATGGTGAGGTGGGATGTCCCCCCTGCAGTCCATGGGGTCCATAAGGGATGCAGAACCACCCATAGTTTGTGAGTGAGGTGCCAATGTTAAAGCAGAAAGATGTCAGAA
>VYZT01036103.1:0-20935 GCA_013400735.1 Pomatostomus ruficeps | reverse complement strand
ACACGGGCTGAGTGGTTTGTGGCTCTTTTTTTATCATGGTTCAAAAACAGAATTTGGCATCGCTCCCTCAGTAGTCAGCTTAAAGCTGTGGGAGACTTTATTCCTGTCCTGCAGGGCTCAGACCTTCTGGTATAGCAGAGCCGCGCAGTGCTGTGGCAGGTGCTTGATACCGAGTCCCTCAGGATCTCAACCAAATTTTCCATTTTTCAATCAGTAATCAATATCTCTAGTCAGGCGGTTGCTATTAAACAATTTTATTGTGCACCTTGGAGGCGCGGCTAATTGTAGTTTAAAGGAAAAGGGATGGCGATTCCCAGAGGAATGGGGTCTGGACGAGTCAGCAGGACTGAGCAGTCACTGAGGGAAGGGAATTTCGGCTGTGGGAGATCGCGACCACCGACCCACTGACCACTATTCATAACAATCCCCCGGCCCAAGTGGAGGGAAGATTAATTAGCATGGGAAAAGAGAGATACAACAGGTAAATAAGGGGTTGAGTAATTAATAAAGCAGTGAGATTTGTAACCAATGAATTCTGATACCGTCGTAAAAAAGTATATACAGTGTAAAGTCTTGATAATCGGGGAGCAGGCTTTTTGCGTGATCCACCGCGCTCCCTGCTTGGCCCAAACTTGACTAAAAGCAGCACAAATCCCTCACCTCGGTGCGAGAAAGGGCTCTGCGCACTGCGGGACTGCCAAGGCCGGGGCCAGCGTGTGTGTGGGAGCAGCGAGCCGCTGCTCTCGTCGCGTCCCGGGGGGCTGCGTGTCCGAAACAACGCCGTGTCGGGTTCGGGGTTCGGATTCGGGTTCGGGTTCAGGGTTCGGCTTCGGAGTTCGGGGCTTGTATTCGGGTTCGGGGTTCGGGTTCAGGGTTCGTGTTCGGGTTCGGGGTTCCGCTGCTCGCTCCAGCACCGCGCGGGGACGCGGCTGCAGGCGGGGTCGGGGCGCGCGTCTGATTGGCCAGCGGAGCCAGAACATGCAAATAGAGGGGGCGTGACCACAGCGCCGCCACTCGCGGCCATTCCGCGGGGCGCGGGCGCTCCCGAGGGACTCCGGACGCGCTCCCGCGGCCACAGCGCATCGGCGGGGCCGCGCCGGCTCGTTCCGGGGGCGCGCAGGCTGGGTGTTTCGGTGTTTCCATGCGCTGTGTGTGTGTGTTTGCGGCAGGGCCGTGTGGCGCGGCGGTGTTGTGGTTAAGACTATACTTTCAGGGATCATTTCTGTAGTTGGTCACTAGAGGGGAGTGATCGCACCTGATCGGCGTCACAAGCCACGAGGAGGAGCGAGGTGTTCTCTCCTGAGCGCGAAGCGGGCGTGCGGTGCTGCTTGTGCAGGGGCCGCTCGCCATTGATGACCGTTCCCGGCTTCCTTGGTGAGGCTCGGGAGGGAGAGAACACGGGCTGAGTGGTTTGTGGGCCTTTTTTTAATCATGGTTTAAAAACAGAATTTGGCATCGCTCTCTCAGTAGTCAGCTTAAAGCTGTGGGAGGCTTTTTTCCTGCCGTGGAGGGCTCAGACCTTCTGCCCCAGCCGAGCCGCGCAGTGCTGCGGGAGCTGCTGATACCGAACCCCTCAGGATCTCAACCAAATTTTCCATTTTTAATCAGTAATCAATAGCTACAGCTAGGCGGTTACGATTAAATAATTGTATCATGGTTCAAAAACAGATCAGTCCTTTAAAAACTCCCCTCACCCCATTAAACCCATCATTCTCCCCTTTATGCTCATTGCTGTCCCGGTTGGTGAGTAGTTCTAGATTGTGATTAATTCCAGGTTCAAATTAATTATTTCAAATAAAATCAAAATAACAAAATACTGGAAATTACAGAAGTTTCTGAGTGTAAAAGGATCCACAGCATCGTGGAGTTCATATCTTAAGCAAGAGCCCCATGCGGGGATCGAACCCACAGCCTTGGCGTCATTAGCGCTGTGCTCCGCCCAATTATTTAAGAATAATTTATTTATTAATTAACGCCATCCTCCGGTGTGATCTCTGCTCATGCATCTGTGCTTACACATCCATCTCTCTAATTTAAACAGCACATATAACTCCTTACTACTTCCTTAAACAATACCTAAAAGTCCCATTAAATCCTTTATTTAAAACCCTCGGGGACAAGCAGGGCATTCAATCCTTATAGAAAGTCCCCAAACCCACCATTTTCTCTTTTTTTTCCCAATTTCTGCTGCTGTATTTTCATATCTGCAGCACCTCAGAGCAGTCAGCTTTTTTTAAAACAAGCAGCACCTCAGAATGTTCGATTTCCTTGCAGGAATTTTTGTTGACGCTGTGAATTCCATGGGCCAAACCTCCCTCTTCACCGCTGCCCTGCTGGGGCTGGGCAGAATAGTGGACGTGCTGCTGGAATATGGCTCGGATGCCAATCAGTTAAGTATCAAATATTCATTTTTTTTTAAATAAAAATTAATCTTCGGGTGGGTTTAATCAGCGTAAACCACAATATTCACTGGGCGTAAATGAAGAAGTGCTTAAGATGCACGTTGGCGTTTTAGCCAGAGGTAAATAGAGGAATAATTTTCCTTTTTCCATGGTTTATTCTGTTCTTTGGGAGTGCATAACCACTCCAGGAATGCTGCTGAGTGTTTTTTGCTGCTCCCCAGCCGCTGCTACGACGGGAGCACGCCGGTGCACGCAGCTGCTTTCTCGGGAAACCAGTGGATCCTCAGCAAGCTGCTGGATGAAGGAGGAGACCTCAGAGTCCACGACAAAGAGGGGAAAACTCCCCAGTGCTGGGCTCTGTCAGCCAGCAAGGAAAGCAGCGCTCAGGTATTTCTGTGGAAATATCTTCTTCTTGGCTGCAATGTTGATTTAAAACTCCTTTTTCCTGTCACAACGCTCCTCTGGAAAAAAAACCTGAAATTACCGTTTTCCCTGGGCGGAGTTTCAAAAGTTTGTCACCTGTTGGAAGTCATCGAACTTTTTTTTCCTCCCATTTTCCTGTAATTTATCCTCTTCAAGTATTTTTTCTGTTAATCCATCCCTCAAAATTCCCATCTCGGTATCGCGAGTCACCAGTTCTTTTTTCAAGAGTCCTGACTGATGAATTTGAGATGGTTTTTCTCCTTCTGAAGTTGTATTTTTATTGTTTTCCCATCCTCTTGCTGCTGCCCAGATGCTGGAGTTTATCCAGCAGTGCACGCTGCACATGCAGGCTGCCCTGTGGAATTTCCCCTCCGATCTGCTCAGGAAAGTTGGCTCCTCCAAGGCCTTGATCTGCAGCCCCTCGAGGTTCGGTGGCCTCGTCCAAGGGTAACAAGAAATTCTATTTTCCTCTCTATTTTCTTAAAATTAAATCCAGTTCTTGTGTCTTTTTGCCAACAGCAGATTTAAATCCACTGTGGTAAATTTTATTTCTGTTGTGGCAGTTCCAAATAGAAACTCCATCGCTGTAAATATCTGTATATTAAGAGAAACTTCATTAATTAAACTCTTGAAATCAGCATTAAAAGCACTGGATTTTAGTAGCATTAAAATGAGAACTGAAGTGGTTTGTTTTTTGACTTTTTAAGATCACTGCAGATCTTTTGGGAGGGGGTGTTTCCAGAAAAATACAGACTTGTGAACAAAAAAAGCAGTGCAGGATACCTGTGTGTGCAGATATATATTTATATTTATTGGTTATCTTGCTTTAAATAAATAAATAAATATCATGAAAGTGCATCTAAAATTTTTTAATGAGCTGCACAATAATTTGGAATTTTAACATCCCCGCTATGTGTGTGGGACCAGGGTTCTGGCAGAAATTCTGCTTTTTTTTTTGTCTCTCTCTCTCTCTGTTTGTATTTTACCTTGAAGTAAATAAGTTGCTCTTATTGCTTTTGGTTTTCATTTTTAGAAATGCTGACAGCCCTCTGGGTAAATTACTGAAAGGACACCCCAGCGTGGCCAAGAACATTTACAGCTTTGGTTTTGGGAAGGTAAGGTGCTGTGATTTTCTGATATTAGAACAGTTTTTCTAGAATTTCCTGTTCCTCACAGTAATTATTCCCCCTGTGCTATTTTTAACTTTTAGTACATTCTGATTTCTGCTGAAAAAATGGGAAAAACCCACAAAGAGCCCAAATATTCAGTGTAAAACACAATATTTGGTGGTTTGGAGCAGCAGAAATTCCTGTTAAAAGTCTTCTGGGGGAGTCCCTGAGTTCTGCTTTCCCTGTTCCAGCTTGAGTGGGAAATTCAGATTTTGGTGCTGATTTTTCAGCTTTCGTGGTAGTGTTTGAGCTGCTCCTTGCAGTGATTCCTCTCAGGATTTTGGGGGTGTGGGATGATTCCTTCTGGTGAAATTGCCCTGTTTCAGTTCTACCTCGCAGGCAGTGGCCACCTGGGCTACCTGGCCTCCCTGCCCATCATTGGGGAGAGAGATGTGGTTCAGGCCGATGATGAACCAGCATTTTCCTACCACGTTGGGCCCTACATGATCATGACCAAGTAAGTGGAATTAAAGGGATTTTAGCCCCTTGTGTCTATTACTGTTACACAGCAAACTGTGCTCCCGGTGCTTTGTTGGGGTAATTTTCCATGCTTGTTCTGGATTTATTCCCAGTTCCCTGCTTGCCCCTTGTTTTCTGCTGTTCTTTGATTAATATCTGAGTCAGCCTCTGGTGCCTGAGAGGCCGAGAACAACCTACAAGCAATATTAACCCAATTATGGCAGCGTTGCAGTATTGATCCCTTCGTGGAGGGAAATCACATTCGGCGTTGCACAATTTGTGTTGTTCAGGGTTTGATCCCTGTAAATATTAGTCCAGGATATCCTCTGGGGTTCCAGGTGTGCAGCTCAGACCTGTGGGGAAATGAGAATTGCAAGGCCAGACTGAGCATTTATTTAAAATATTTGGGATTATGTAATTGCTGTAATTATTTGTAATAATTATAGTCATCTGCTATTTTTTGATTCTTGTGTGTTAAGCAAGTGATTGTGTCTCAGAGGCAGCCAGAGAATTGATTGATGGGTGATTTAATTCCCCAAAACTCTGATTTTTGTCACCCTTTTGGTGAAGGGAATTCCTTGGCGTGGAAGGGGTGGGATTTTGGGCAGTGACTGCTCCATCAGGGTTGAGCAGGATGAGTTTATTGCCATTTTGAAAGAGCAGAACCCTCAAATTAAAGTTCCTGACAATGGGAGGCAGCACAAAACCTTTGGTAAATAACCCCAAAACTGGGAAGAATGCTGCTGGTGTAAATCCCTGTTGTGTTTGCAGCCTGATGTGGGGAGGCAGCCGAGTGACGGTGAAGGAGCTGAGCCTCCAGCCCCAGCAGAGCAGCTGGAAGCTGCGCCTGGCCGATCTCCTCCTGGCAGAGCAGGAGCACAGCAGGTGGGAAGGGCTGCAGCAGCCCCACGTGCTGGGGTTGGGGTCTCCAGGGATGGGAGGAATGGGATTTACCTCGGCAGGAATGGGATTTATCCTGGCAGAGCTGTTAGGCTGGGCCTCACTTCTTCCCCAGATAAGAAATGCAATTTTCTGTCTCTTGCCACTCCTGATCTTTTAAAATTGAGCATTTCAGTGAAAAACACATTTACACTGAAATACGTTCCTGTGAAAATCCAACATGAGTGTCATGTTGATAAAATCACTGAGCAGGCCAGGACTTTGCTTCTTTTAATCTTGAATTTGCCTTACAAATTTGGTTTTTTTCCCTTTTCTTTTGCAGCAAACTCCGCCACCCTCACCTGCTGCAGCTGATGTCTGTCTGTCTGTCCAGTGACCTGGAGAAAACTCGGCTGGTCTATGAGAGGGTTCACTTTGGCTCTCTGTACAGCATCCTTCACGAGAGGGTAACTGCAATGCTTGGGCTTAATTACCAATTAATTAAAAGTTTAGTGGCTGCCTCTCACATCTCTACTCAGAGAACAAGAAGGCAAAATCCTCCGTCTGTATCTGAGTTTCTATTGTGGTTCTTTTTCTTATTTTGTTAAAATCAATTTCTCTGGATTATTTTTAAATCAATCACCAATAAAACCCATGTTTTATTTTTGTCATTTGATTTTTTAAAATGTTTTCTTTTTTTCTCTTAACTGAGTTATTTTAACTGTTTGAGTGCAGACATTTAAACTTCTGAAGAAATTGCAGATGTCTAAATTACTGAAGAAATTGAAGGAATGATGAATTATAAGAGTTCAGAATTTTGGCATGGCCAATATTTTTATTTTCTTAACTCCTTTTTAAGGTGCTGTTGTTTGGTTTGCTATTGAGAACAAACAAATAAATGAATTTCCTCTTTTTCCTCCAAAAAATTTCATGTTTGCTCTCTTTGCTGCCTTCTGCAGCAGATAATAACCATAATAAATAATAATAATTTTTTTTTTAATCAAGCTTCAAGTCCTGCCACGCAAATTAGGTGCTTTTGGGTGTTTTTTGCAGCGTGCAGAGTTCCCAGTGCTGCAGACAGAGACCCTGCTGCACATTCTGCTGCAGGTCCTGGACGCTCTGCGCTTCCTGCACTCCCGGGGCTTCGTCCACCGCTCCCTCTCCTCCCATGCCGTCCAGATCGTGTCCTCGGGGGAGGCCAAGCTCTGCAACCTGGAGTACATGATAGAGAGGTGAAAAATGTCCTCAGGGGTGCTGTGAAACGGGGGGTGGAACACCCAGCACCTCCCTGGGCTCCTGGTGATAAAGTGCCACCAGTGTGAGAAGAGTGTTTCTTTTCATCTCTGTAAAATTCTTACTGAAGTTACCCTCCAGACACATTGAGAAATAAATTTCCTGTGTTTTATCCATGGTCAGGGCTAAAGGGTTGTTTGTAAAGCTCCTGTTGGGAAATATTAATCTTTTTTTTTAGCTGTTTTTATTGTAAATTCGTTAAAGGAGGTGTTGCTCTCCCCAGAAAGTCTTTGCCAAAAAAACCCATTTATTGATGTGGAAATACTGCACATTTCTCTTTGTGGACATGCCCTGAACCTTTTTATATTTAAACTAAAAGCTGCAGGTGTTTAATTCCTAAATATAAACCTTGTGGTTGAATGTGTTGTATCTGATTTACAGTTTTTTTCCCCCCCTTTTTGCAGCAAAGACAGTGGAGAGCACAGTGACCTGACCCGAATTCCTGTCCCAGCCCAGCTGTTCCGCTGGAGCTCCCCGGAAATAATCCTGGAGAAACCTGGGACAGTGAAATCAGATGTTTACAGCTTCTGTGCAGTGCTGCAGGAGGCCTTGACAGGTGTGGCTTAACTTAAAAAAATGAACCAGGCAAAAAAACCCCCCCAAACTTAATTAAAATAACAAAGATTATTAGGAACTTGTGTAAATTGTGATCAGAAAAAATTGTGTGGCTAAAGGATGGGATTAATGATGATATTGGGGAGATACAGAGGTTTTCTGCTGATTATTTTTCTTCTTCCTACCAGCCCAGCAGAACACTCAGTTAAATCTTTTCAGTGTTCAAAACGAGCTTGTGCAGCTTTCATCTTTTTAATTTGTGTGATAACTTAGAGATAAATCATTGTTATTTTATGATTATAATGCATTGCTGCCGTTATTCCAGATAATGGCTGGTTTGCCTTCCCACAGACTATTCTGACAGTGAAATGGGACAAACAATTACCCCAAAAATTAATCCCAGTGAAGAATCCAGAGCACGGTTGTTCGCTGCAGATATTTCTGTCAGCTCCCTTTGAAGCATCCAGTGTCGGGATAAAACAGGGAGGAGATTCCAGTGCTTGATTTTAGTTTTAAATTAGGGAATGGACAGGGAAAAATGTGATTTTTTTTTTTTTAAATTTTAATTAATGTTAATGTGATATAAAGTCTGTATTTTGTGTTGCAGAGAGCCCTCCCTGGAAGGGTGTGGAAGACTCAGCTGTCCTGCAGCTCATCCTCTCGGGACAGCAGCTGGAGGCAGATGTCAGGCTCCCCCTGATCTACTACGATGTTGTCAAGTCAGGGCTGGAGCCCAAGCAGAGGAACCGCTCCATGAAACTCCAGGATATTCAATATATCCTGAAAAACGACCTCAAGGTGACTTCTTCCAGCATTGTCACCTTGGATGGGTGTAAAACAGCAGAGTTTGGTGTCCGTTCAGAGTCAATTTGTTCTGTTCGATCCGGGTGGGAGGGTTGTTTGTAAAGCTTCTGCTGAGAAATATTCAGCTTTTTTTTTTAGCTCTTTTTATTGTAAATTCGTTAAAGAAAGTCTTTGCCAAAAAAATCCAACATGGAGTGTTCTGGTCATGGAGCTGAACCCCCTCAGAGGAGCAGGCAGAGACACACAACTCCCCAGTACAGGTGTATTTTATTCCATTTTTCTTGTTTGTTTGACAGGAATTGGTGAAGTCTGAACGTGGCCACGCCGGTGAAATGTCCAAAGCACAGAGAGCTGCTGTTTTTGCAGACCTGAACATCTGCTGGGCATCAGCTTTCAGCTTCCAGAAGAGAACAGTGGAAATGCAGGAAAAGGAGACGAGCAGGGCTGGTGAGTTCCTTGGAGCAAGGTGGCACTTCATGTGTTCCTCAGTCCAACAGTCTGATATAAATCATGAAAATGAGAGCACTCCCAGGTTTTATGATGTGGGTTGAAAATAAAAAGCAGTTGACTTTGCTTTTTAGCCACCACTGAATTGTTAATGTTGACTCAGGGCTCTGAATCTGTTTTGTTCAGGCCCGGTTTTCAGCAGAGGTGTCAAATGCTGCTCGTGGAATTTCTGAATTTCCAAAATTAACTCCTAAGTCTGCAACAGCAGTGTGGTTGTTGGGCTTCTGGGGAAATGATTTAGTGCTCGAAATGGAATTTTGCAGGTGGCTTTTCTGCCCGCAAGGAGTCGGTGTGTCCCGAGGAGAGCAGTGCTGTGGGGCTGCAGGAGGCAGCAGCCAGCGCAGAGCCGGCTGCTCAGGACCAAAGCCCCGACGTGTCCTCTGAACTGCAGACAGGAGCTTCTCCCTCCAGTGACAGCGACGTGGCCGGGAGCCTGTGCAGCTTTGAGATGAATGAAATCTTTGCCAGTTACCCAGAAGGTCCCCAGGACTTCCTGGAAGAAGGGCCTGGATTAGGCCAAGCTCTGAGTGATGCAGAAAGGCAGCAAAAGGAGGGAGATCAGAGCCAGTGGGAGAGTGAGGAGGAAATGGAATCCTCGGGATCCAGCCTAGCATTCACTGGAGAGGAGGAGGAAGAGGACGAGGAGGAAGAGGAAGGGGTGAGAGAGGCCTCTGCCCTGTCCCAGGTGAGGGGAGATGCTGGCAGGAGGCTGAGCAGCCCTTCCCAGAGCGAGCAGCACTTCAGCAAATGCGTCCTCAACCTGAAGATCATCCAGAGCATGCTGCAGCAGGCAGGGGATTCCCTGGGCAGGACAGGGCAGGAGCTGGACAGGCTGGAGGCCATTGGGAAGCAGAAGAAGCTGCTCCAGGAGATCAGGAGGAATCTGCTCCCTCAGCAGAGTTTCCAAGGAGGACACTGGAACGGCTCTGATGACACTTCCCAAAATACCGACAGCGCTTTTGCTGGAGTTGATATTTTTTTACACAAGGCTGTGGCTCCACCATCCAGGGATTACATTCCACCACCAGTAACGTGTGAGGCACCAGGCAGAGACAGCGCCCAGGCTGTTCCCAAGATAGCCAAGGAAACAGAGATCATTCCAAATGAGAAGTGGAACAGCAAAATCACAACCAACCGTCGTGGTGCCGGCTGTGGTGTGGGGAAAGGCCTGCAGGATGAAGTGAGCCTCAGCCAGCAGGTAAAGTGTGGAGCAGGGGGGCTGTTGATCATTTCTGTGTTCCTGAGCAGGCAGAGGGATGTGGGGATGGGCGGTGTCCAAGAGGAGGGGTGAATCTGCTCTTTAAAATGGATTCACGTGCGTTATACACAGCTCAGCAGTGCAGTTGTATTATTTCCTCTTTCTCTCCACTCCTCCCAGGACTGACCCAGCGGCTCAGGGTGTGGTTAAAACCCAAATCCTGCACTACAATGGAGATGAGATTCTCGGGCAAAAGGCCAATGAACAAATATTTTTGTTTGTGTTGAGGCCTAAGCTGTTATTAGGAAGGGCTTGTGGATCCCTTTCGTTATTAAATACATTAACCAAAGAGAGAAATTCGAGTGCATGTCTCCTGTGGGGATAATCCTGAGTCATTCAGGGCCACTCATCCCCCTGGGAGCTGCATGTTTTGATTGCCTGCCTGCACCTGAAATCTGTAAACCCAGGGCAGGCTTTTCGCTGGGCTGAGGCCTGGAGTTGTCATCCTTTCTCCCGAGCACAGCAGCTCAAATATCACCCAGGGGATAAAGTTTGTGCTGTCCTGCTCTCAGGCTGTCTCCCAGCAGCTCAGCCAGCATTACCAGCATGCCCAGTGCGTGCTGAATCACGGCTCGTTGGACTCGTTGCAGCATTTACTCCCACACGTGTCTGCGAGGTGCCAGAACAAGTTCAACTCGCGGTGTCACAGAGGAGCTGATTCATATCCTGCAGCAAGGAGGGAAGAGGAGAACTGGTGAGGTTTGGTCTTATTCATAGAAGAGTTAATTCTGACGGAGTCATCTGGAGTGAGACGCTGTCAGAAGGAGGCACATCAGGATCAAGGCTGGCATTAAATGTTTTTCAGTAAGGCAAGAGCCATCTGTAGGGAGAGGAGCCCGCTGTGAGTCATTGTCAGCTGCAGAGCTGCTGTGACAGGGCACTTTGTGGTGGAGTGCTGTAAAAAAAGATCTCACATGCCTCCGGGATGGAGGTCAGTGGTCCAAAACTGTACCAGTGCCTAAGGGAAGCATCTGGGAAGATGTTAATAAAGGTCCTCCTTCAGTTCCCAGCAGAAATACTTTTAACGTAATTTCTTTGTATTTTTGAGCATGAGTGGAAGCACATGTTGGCAAAACTTGGGCGGATCAAGGTTGGAATGAGGGGGACAGACCCCTCCTTCAATGTTTTATCAAATCAGGCAAACTGTTGCAGTTTTAACATTAATCCGTGGCCCATTTGGATCAGAAAAACCTGTGGGTAAAGGTTAGAAGAGAAATATTCCAGGTGCTGATGTGGTCAGTGATGGTCAGGGAGTGACCTCAGCGTGGGAGTGGGGCTGGTGGGTGGGTGATTTTTGTCCAGCCCTGAAGCTGAGCACTGAACCCCTCACCAAAACAACCCCCCCATCATCATCGGTGTGTTCCCAGAGCTGCAGCAGCTGAGAGCTCTGAGGTGAGGGCACAGCTCGTCTGGTTAATCTAGAATAGACCTAAATAACTCTGTGCTTTCCAAGCTCCTGGCAGCTCAATCTGCCGCTTCTGCCGGGTTGTGAAAAGGCTGAGAGCACACGTGCTCTAATTAATGCTCCAACAACTTGGAGCCTTTTCCTGGCTGGGGAATGCTTGACACAATATGTTTGTGCATTTCGTGATCGTTCATTGCAGGTGCCATTCCAAACCGAGGGCTGAGTTCTGCGGCAAGAAAAGCAGTGAGAAGAGGAGGGTGGTGCAGTCGGGATGGAGGAGTGAGTAAATTGGTGTTAAATCAGTGTTAAATCAATGTTAAATCAGTGTAAAATCAATGTTAAATCAGTGTTAAATCAGCAGTAATATCAGAAATCTTGCTGCAGTGCAGCTCACTAAATTCTAACAGTTGAGGAGAGGTCTCTGTGCCTGAATTGCTGAAGCTCTCTGAGGTTTTCTGGGATGGAAACCAAGTGATTGGGATCCCGTGTCCTGCACATTCCGGGTGTAAAACCATCCCGGGCATGCCGAGGTGGTTTGGTTGATGGAACTGAAGGAATTTCCAGCCTGGTTTTGGGCAGTGTGTGGGTTCGGGAAAGGCAGGATTGGCAGTGCCCAGTGGATGGCAGCACGGGCACGGAGAATGGAGAATCCAAGTTAACAAAAACTCTTCCCGTGGAGACTTCTCCACATCAATTCGTGCAGGTTTGGAGCTTTATTTAAAATGAAAGGGAGTTTTTTGCTCTTTTCCTGACCAAGGCTGTCAGGGTAGCAGCTCTAACCCCCCTGCAGGCACAGGGGAGCACAGGGATGCTCTGAAGGCCCGGTTGTGTGGCGTGAAGGGGTCACTTTTGTCATTTTTGCGCAGCTGAAGTGAAGCAGATGGCCCGGAGAGTGGCCTCGGGACGGCTGGGGCTGGGCTGTCCCCACGCAGCCGGGGAATGCACGTCTGAGAGCGAAGCAGAAAGTGGGAAAGGAACCTCCCAGCGGGTCCCTGGCACTACCCCGAGAAGCCAAGGCCAGCAGAGATGCAGGTGGCAGCCGGGTGATGCTGCCGAGCCCTGGGATGGGGACAGTGAGGACAGGACCGACTCTGGGGACAGTGACCCGGAGCCTGCACTCAGCACTTCCAGAGGTGAGGCTGAGAAACCAAAAACTCTGTTCTCTGTGTCTCTTCCCATTTCCAGTCAGGTTTCAGCTTCTGTGGTTCTCTTGTGAGAATTGTCCATTTTATCTTCAGAGTTTTGCCCTCAGACACTCCCTGATGGGCATAAACAGAGATAAGATGAGCATGAGGTGTTCATAGGTGAGGGGAACGAGCTGGGAGACCTTTATCATCACTGATTATTGCTATCAGCAGGAGAAACCCGAAGCTTTCAGACCCTCGAGTGTTGCTTTCACACTTTATTCCTTCCACTCTGCTTTTTCTGTAGCAGCTCAGTGGGAAATGCTTTTGAAAAAGTCTCGGACAAAGGAACAGGGCAAGGTTCCCCTGCTTAGATTAATTAACGAGGTGAGCACTTAAATGTCATTATTCCTCCGTGCTCCTGGCAGACAATTAGTGTCGCTGGCTGCTCTCGTTGATATTCCAGCAGCGCCTCAGATCGCTCACTTCACATCATTTTATTTTTTTTTTTGCTTAATAATTTTGTTCCGTTCTGACATCCTAGGGAGGAGCTGCCAGGCCCCAGCACCAGATGAACAGGCAGAGTCAGGAACAGCCCCTCATAAGAGTTCAGTCCTTCCTCAGCAAGCTGAGAACCTCTCCAGAGTATGTACAGAAATCCAGGGAATTTAGTTGCAGCTGTTTGTCCGTGGAATTTTAGCCTGGTGTTGCATCCTGAGCTGCTCTGAGTAACAAATCCTTTCCTCCTTCCCCCTTTTTTTATGTTGTTTTGTTCTATAAACCACCAAGGTAATGCGAGGAGCAGGAGGTGGGTTGAAAGTCAGTGAACAAATTAATTAGAATTTCAGAATTTGAGTGTTTTATGGGCTGAAATGTGTATTTGTTACTAACGGAGAGTGGGATCATCTCAGGGGGTGGTGTCTTTCACAGGGACATTCACGGGAATTGCATTGTTCCCTTAATTCACCTCCTGATGGGACTGAAGAATTCTTCACTCCTGATTATTTCCTTCCACCTGCTCTCGAGCGAAGTTCAGAACCAGAGGTAAAATAACAGATTTGGGACATAACTTACACAACATGTGGCTTGATTGTGCTCCCATTTGAAGAGAGCTGTGGAAAATGGAAGATTTTTAAAAATTATTATTCTTTTCTTTTGAAATAACACCTGCAAATAAAGATTTAGATAAGAGCAAGCAGATTAATCCTCATTAATTTCTGCAAGATGCAAAACTTTTCGGTGTTACTTTTAAATTCAATCGGGGCTGTTTGATGAGCTCCTGAAAAGTTTCTCTCATTACTGGGAACATCATCCTGGGAAGGTTGTCTTGCCCTTTGCAGCTGCTCTGTCAAAAATTGAATTAATTCCTTTTTTTCCTCCTTTCAGACCTCAAACGCTGAGGGCAAAGCAGAGAAAGTTTGTGAAGGGTTTTTACAGGAGTTACCTGGAGCTGCAGGATCAGGAATTGAGGCTCCAGGTAAATGTCCTTTTCCTTGAAGCACTTCAGAGCCAGGGACACGGAGCTGTTGCGTTGATATTTTTGCCTCCTGTCACAGGGCTGGACCTTCATTCCTCAGGCTCAGTTGATCTCTCATTCCTCATTATTTTTGGGACACTCAGGACACTGAGGAGTTTGGTTTGTGCCCGAAACAATTCCGGGTGCAGTGTTTACGTACTCGCCGCGTTTCAGTTAAAAAAGCCAAAACAAAACTTGTTTGAAACCTTTTTATTTTTACCCTGGGGCTGCGTTTAATCCTTTTATGCAACTCGCTGTGGTGCTGGAAACTGAATTAGAGTTGTATTTACACATTAATATTCCCATTGCTGGGAGGATCTCGGGCTTAAAAGCAGCGAGAGCTGACAGGGAGCGTGTGCAGAATAATGGAAGAATCATTGTTGTTTCCTTGCTCTGTTGTCTCTTTTAGCTCAAATTTGTAAATGTTGTGATATTCCCCAGTGCTTCAGTGCCTGTCTGGCAGCTGTGCCGTGTTTATGAAAATGCATCTTTAAAACACATTTGTCTCTTGATAACAACAAAGGTCGCGGGGAGCGAGAAAGAAAAAAAATAAAAATTAATAAAGTCGCAATTTCCCCTTCAACGAGTTGTGCTGTTTTTTCTTTTGTGCTCGCAAAAGCCAATAACTGGGAACATTTGTTATTTGTATTCAGGAGGAAAAATACGATTCTGCAGCACAACAACCCCGAGCTGTGGCAGCAGCAAGCTGGGAGTGAATCAGCTGAGCCAAGTGCCCGTGGCCAGGTAGGGAGGCTCATTCTCCTTGTTCCTTCAGGCATAAATTAGCTTAGAAAGTGTGCTCTCTTCATTAATTCTGCTTATAGATCTAATATTCAAATAAGGTGCCAGTGGTGGTTTTTAATGATTATCTACATTAACTCAGCTCCTTGCCAGGAAAATACTAAAAAGGGTTTTTTCACAGGTCTCAAGGGGTTTTGTCTTTTGCAGAGTTTGGTGGGGTTTTTTTTTTTGCCTTAATGAGGGAGCTAAAATAGGGGAAAAAAAAAAAGCCGTGTCCATATCACCACTGATAAACCACAGCCTCAAACAGAGCAAAGAGAATTCAAATCAAGGCTTCAGTCATCTGCTTTAATTTTGTTGTGCTTTGGTTGTGGAGCTCGAGTGCCACGAAGATCTTGCCTTTTCCAATCCCATGGGATCAGCCCTGTGCAGGAATGTTCACTGGATCCTGCCTGGGGGTAACATCAGCCCGTGCGTGGAGATCTGGCTGTGTCCTCTGAAAATCAGGAGGGTTTTTTGTCCACTAAATTTTATATTTAAAATTGAGAATATTTGGTGTGACTGTCAGGGCTGGGCTCCCTCCTCCCCACTCAGGAGCTGAGTTCTGGCCCCAGCAGTGGAAATCACTCGGTTTTAGGATAAAAAATGATGATTTGGGTTCTCTCTTCACTTAGAAACTGAGTTTTTGCCAGCAGGACAGAGGGTGTTGCTCCCTGAGCAGCTGCCCAAATCCTCTCTGACCTTGAGCGGGTTTGGCACAGCCTGAGGCAGATCAAAGGATGATGGGATGTGGGGGATGTGTATTCCCAGATTCTGATTTAATTGCAGTTTTGTCCCAAAGCTGCAGATGTCAATTAGAAGTTTCAACAAACCCATAATTTGTTTGAAATGACATTTTTCTCCTACCACCCTCCATGTTTAAAGTTTTAAGCAACAGGTGTTTGTGAGCTGCCTCAGAGGGAAGGTGGTGCTTAAACTTTCTGAGAGAAAGGAGTCAAAATACTTCCATTTCCACCATTTTCTGAGAGAAAAGAATCCAAATACTTCCATTTCCACCGTTTTCTGAGGGTGAACATGACCTTTCCTCCCTCGTTTCAGCGTGGATGCAGCAGGAGCAGCGATGCTGTGGGAGCCACAGGAAGAATGCCAAGAAAAAGATGTGTAAGAGCCACATTTTATAGCAAAAACTTCAGCAAATCGGTCATTAACTACGAAATTTTGGGTTGGTACGAGACAGACCAAGAGAAAACTCCTCAGAGAACTGAGAGGGTATTTTCCTGTGCAAAGTTGTGAGATTGGTGTAAAAGAGTTGTCCTCAGTTTGAAATATTTTCATATTCGGAAGGAATTAACTCGGTGTTAAATCTGGGCGTGCTTCTTCCCGTGGAAGTGTGAGGATTCCTCGTTTCTCCTCTCCATATGGCACGGGGGGGAATAAAATCGCTTTAAAGAGCAAATCCTTCGCCTGGAGCCAAGTAAATTTTATTACAGAAATAGTCCTGTGATTTTTGGGGGGAAAAAAAAAATTAGCAGAATATGTTTGTGGCTCAGTTAATAAAGTTAGTTTATTTTTACAGCTCATGGAGATTTGCCTAAAATTACTGATTACAGGAGGTGTCTGTTTTATTCATGGCCTTTGAGGACGATGTAATTTGGGGTTTTTCTCCCCAAAATGTTGGTTTGATTCATTTAAATTTCGTTTTTATCACTTGGGTGTGTGTCTGTGCCTGTGCAGATCTTCAGCAGTCTCAGTTTATCAGGGTCGTTCCTTTAAACGCTCCCGAGACTTACATTTAGGCTTAATTAATGGCCCGTTAATTTTAGTTATCCCTCGAGGTATTCCCCTGGCTTTGGGGAATTTTTTTCCTGCCTTTTTTCAGTTCACACTTAAAATTCCTGCTTTTTCCGGAGGCAGCTTCCTGAGTCAGTTTTAGAGAGGAGGATTATTTAAGAAATCCTGGAGAGGAAGGGGAAGCAAATAATTAACCTTTCCTGCCTCTGAAGGTGGTGATTTTTGGGGCATTCCAGGATTCCTGTGGGAAGCTCCAAAGGGAACATCTCCCTCCATTCCGCTGCGCTGGATAAAACTGCACAAAATTAAAATTTCAAGACCCCGAAAATAGCAGGGCCTGGTGATTCACAGGTGCGGGAAGGGGCCGTTCTGACTGTCGGGACATCTCTCCCTGCCTCAGGTCCGTGGCTGATATTCAGGATTTGTCGAGCATCCCCTGCGAGCAGAACTTCCCCCGGGGTGCGGAGTGCAGGACGCCCCGAGCCAGCCACGCTCCCGCCAGGGTCAGCACCCCCCTGGGCTCAGGTAATGCAAAAATCATCCACAGGCAATGATTTCACCTCCCTCTGCCAGCCAGACCTTCCTGCCAGGGCTTTTCTTGGTGTCAGAATCATCCAGGGGAATCGTGGAAACTCCGTTCACACCGAGCAGAAATGTCAGACTTGCAGTGAGCAACCACGAGAAGTGCTCCTGCTCCTGTTTGAAATCTCCTTGTCCAAAGACACAGAATTAAAGGAGAATTTGCAGGGATCTGGTTAAAAAAGCCCCTGCCTGCAAGGTCTCTCTGACACCATCATAAATCAGAAATTGTTTAAGACATTTAAATTTGAACTGAATGGATTTTAGCATTTTAAAGGAGCACTCGCTAAGGTTGGAGTGTTGATAATGAGTTAAATAATAGGATAAATGTTTGTTGAGTGCTTGAGAGCCACGAATTAACATTTGCTTTGTGCTTCATTAATTTGGTGTAGCACAGTGGCTGAAATTTCTCCATTGGCAAAGTTTTGCAAAAATAAAAATGAGGTGGAACTCCTGGGGTATCATTTTAGTCTTTTAGGGATAACAGTTTCTCAAGAGTTTTTTGTGCCAGGTGCCTGTTCCCTTTAAACTCCTTCCTGCTCCTGTTTAAATGTGATAAAGATAAAAAAAATTCCAAAAATAATTCTCTGGCTTTGCTGTATTTTTTTCTTTTTTTTTCCGTTTTTTTTTTTTAATTCTAGGAGAAAAAATTCCATTAACCTTTGATAAATACAAACACTGGCCTGAATTAGCTTCGGATTCTTCCTTTTGTGGCTCTCAAGACGCCTCCTCCACAGCGTTCAAGACTTTCACCACAGCCTGCGAAGGGGAGAGGAGCCTGGAAATTCCAGTGGTGGCTTCCAGACTCTGCCCATTCGGCCCGAAAGAGCCTGTAAGTCGGAAAATAACTTATTCCATGAGTTCCTTTAAATATTCTTTCAATGTTCCTTGAGAATATTTTCGAAAATACTTCTCCTAAAAATAAATGCAAGTAGAGAAACGCTTGCAGGCCTCGGTGGGTGTTTTGGAATCGTGGATAAAGTGGCAAAAGTGCTGATTGATTTCAAGGCTTTTGATTAGATAAAGATTTGGGTTCCTCGTGCTTGTGGCCCTTCCCTGCCCTCCAGCTCTAAGGAATTGCCGTTCCCAGCCTTTGGAATCCTGGAACACGGGAGGGATAAACACCTGGGAAAAGCTTGGGCTGAGGGAGCCCTTTTGTCCAGGCTTTGTCCTTTGTGGAGTGCAAAGCTTCCCAGGTCACTGCAGTGATTTCCAGGGATATTTTAGGCACTGAAGGCGTTCCTGAGCGTTATCCCAAATTGTCTTTGTATATATTTTTGTATAAAATAGTTGCCTTTTCACCTTTCTTCTTATTTTCACTGCTGGGGTTTGCTCAGCTCGTGGTGTGGCGGACCTGGCACAGGCAGCTCTGGGTCGTGCTGCTCCTGGCCCAGAACACTTGGAACTCATTAAATTCATTAAACTCATTAAATTCACTCGCAGGGCAGAGCTGCCCTGAGTGGCTCTGCTGATGGTGTCACTCCTTGTCCAAAATCTCATTCTAGAATTAAGTGAACGTTTCCATTTTGAGGGCAGTGAGGATTTGCCTCTGGTTACAAATTCTTAATTTTGGGGGGTTTTTCTGATGAACAGCTGTGCCTGGCTTTAATAACAAAGGATTCCAAGCAGAGAATGGGAACTGAAGGAATCTTGGAGCTGTGCAGTCAGGGAATTCCCACCCAATTGTCCATTCAGAGCCTTGAAATAAAGGTTATCGAGCTGGTGGTGTCTTAGAGCTAAAGGATGGGTGCACAGCAGCCTCAGCACAATTTCTGACACATCAGTCTTACTCTGTTTCCATTTTCTGAACTGACTGAAGAGCTCAGGTTAAAATTTAATGCTCAGCTCAGGCTTTAATGGAAGGCTCTGCCTCGTTTTGGGTTCAGGATGTTGAAGGGGAGGGTTGAAGAGCAGCATTTTTTTCAATTCACCCTCTTGTGTTTTATTCTGTTGGATCCCACACAGGTTGGGTTGCCACCAGTTGCTTCATCCTTTAGAAACACCAGGCAGGCACCTGGTAAGTCCTTTATCCCAGCCCCAGCCAAAATAAATGGCTCAATAGTCAGAGAAACAGATTTGAGAGGAAATTCTGCAGTTTATTAATTATTTTAATTAATTTTCCTTTTTTTTCTTCGGCTTTTATTTTTTTTTTTGGCTCCTGGATGTCTCTTTTCAGAGGGATAAATTGCTTTGCACTCAGCCATGTTTTGCTGGTGCTAATTAGGTTATGGATTTTGTGTTTGCACCTGCAGACGGAGAACTCTGACCTCTAAACCAACCCCCGTTTGAAGTGTAAATATTCCTGGCCTCAAATTTCTGATACAGCATTGAGAGCTGAATGTGCAAGTCTGGCTCCAAGTGATTTTTCCATGATGGAATTATTTCGGGATATTTGATAAAATGTGAACGAGCCAGGCTGGTGCAGGGCGTTAAATGAAATCTGTAAGCAAGATGCTATCAGAGCGCGAGCCCATGTCACAGTTATTAAGGATTAATCACTGCTAATTAACTGGGATTTTTTTTATTTTTTTTTCCCTCTGTCTCAGCACTCTCAGGGGCATCTCCCCCCTCCATTGACGAGCTGCCTCCACCAGCCCAAGAGCTGCTGGATGAAATTGGTAAGAGGCACTTCACCCCCAGCTCTGGGAGCCTTTCCAGCTGTGCTCAATCAGGAGCTCTCCCACACCATTCACGGCCAAAATGCACTGAGAGCTTCCAAATTAGCTGCAGGCAGTGATTAAGGAAGTTGGGCATCAACAGCTCCAACAACTGGCACTTCTTGAAGCTTCTGCGTTTCTTCTCTGAGTGGTTCCTCGCTGCTGCCGGCGGCGCAGCCGGTGCAGGTGGGGCTGAACACGGAGAGGAGTTCGTTGTACACTGAATTTTTCAAAGGTGTCCTGCAGCGATTCGTGTTCCCCATTAGAGGAGGCAGCTGCACCCCCAGGTGCCTGTGCAGAGCTCAGTGATTTACATTTCTTTTTGTCTGCACTCAGAAAGTCTAAAAGCTCTGCGTGGTTTTCACTTTGAGGGCGTTGCAGAAGAGTTTGCTTTGCTCATTCCTCGTTAAGCTCTTCCTAAATTAGCACCAGACATTGGGAATAATTAAAATGGCCACGGCTCTTTCAGGAATGAGACACCCAGACACGTCCTGAGCTTCTCTCCTCATTCACCAAAACAAAAACCTGTGAAGGTTGGCATCACCAGTGGTGCCATTAATAACGGGCAGTTTGTAGGTTAATAAATAAAATAATTATAAATCATGTCCAGCTTTTCCTCTGGGGTTGGGTGGATAAAATCATGTGGTACTTTAGGGTACAGCCAGCCTGGATCAACATGGCAATAATGCTGTTTTTAACAGAGCACTTCAAGCAGCAAGATTCCATCGCTGCAGACTTGAGAGGGATGGGATTGCAAGACTCTGGAGTGCAAATGAATGGTTAGTTGCTAATAGTGCCAGTGTAGAGGTTAAAAATAGAAAATTCCTTGTGCCTCGCTGCAGAATGACTCTGGGTACTCGTCACTGCGTGTTCAGCTGTAACAATAAACTGCAATTTTTAGCCTGGTCCCCCCACCAGTGTTTGCTGCCTTTCCCTTTCCACGGGGAGCTGCTGTGGGAGGTTTGCAGGTCCAAGCAGGAGAATGAATTTCCTGCTTTTATTACGCCACTGTGGCTTGTGCTGTGTTCCAACACAGGTGACAGCGGCCACAGGAGGAGAGGGGGTGGGCAGCTGGTGGCAAATCCATTGAGGTTTCCATCCTGGGAGGGTGATTCAGTTCAGAAAGTGGCCAGTGCATCCTACCAGTTAATGGTCCTGATTCCTCAGGATCCTCTGATTCCACAGAGTGAGAAAACAGCTTCCACTGGGGTAATAAATACCCTATTTCCTGCTCTGTTACAAAGACAGCAGAGCACTGAATCTTTGTGCTGCCACAAATGCAAATGGTGCTAAATGGGAATCATTTTTAGATGTACAACAAGTCGTGTCAGAGGAGCAGAAAACCTAAATGTTTATAGGCTGTGCTTTTTTTT